>PVKV010010988.1:0-72886 GCA_004027835.1 Alouatta palliata
TTTTTTTTTTTTTTTGAGACAGAGTCTCACTCACTGTCACCAAGGCTGGAGTGCAATGGTGGCCATCTTGGCTCACGGCAACCTCCGTCACCTGGGTTCCTGCCTCAACCTCCCAAGTAGCTGGAATTACAGGTATGTGTTACCACGCCTGGCTAATTTTTGTATTTTTAGTAGAGACAAGGTTTCACCATGATGGCTGGGCTTGTCTTGAACTCCTGGCTTCAAATGATCCGTCCACCTTGGCCTCCCAAAATTTGGGATTACAGGCCTGAGCCACCGCATCTGGCCTAAGATTTTTATTTATTCACTTATTTATTTATTTCTGAGACAGAGTCTTGCTCTATCACCAGGCTTGAGTGCAGTGGCCCGATCTCAGCTCACTGCAACCTCCCGGGTTCAAGCAATTTCCCTGCCTCAGCCTCCTGAGTAGCTAGGACTATGGGCACGTGCCACCATGCCCGGCTAATTTTTATTTTGTATTTTAGTAGATACGCATTTCACCATGTTGGTCACGATGGTCTCGATCTCCTAACCTCATGATCTGCCTGCCTCTGCCTTCCAGAGTGCTGGCATTACCCGCAAGAGCCACAGCACCTGGCCAGATTATTTTCATAATCAGAGGAAATGTCACTTAAGTTTTTGTCAGTCTTTCCAGCTCTTCTTGTGGAAATGCTACTAAATGGATAATCAAAAAATGATTGTGACAGAAAAAGCCTTTGGTGCTACATGAGCACATGGAGGTCACTCAGTGAGAGAGAAACTCAGTTTCTGTGGAGAATGGACTGCAGTGACACAGAATAAACCTGGGAATGACTGAATTTTCTCTGCAGGATAAACCACAGGGGAGTGCACAGCACTCCTGTCACCTGAGGGTGGGGGACACCAGGAGACATGCCAGGGAGGAGGGGGGCAGGGCAGAGCTGAGGGAAAGCTCTGGAAAGGTCAGAGCCTGGGTTGATCCTGGTCAGATTTCTGACTTCTTTCTACACAACCTTTATCAGAGCTGTTCATAGTGTTTCTTTTCTCAGACCCTAGAGCTTAAGTGACAAGTTGTTATTTAACCAGAGACCAGGGTGCTCAGGAGAAGCACGTGTGTTAAAACGTGCTGTATCCTAGAACCACAGGGGGCACACAGTGGTTTCATTCCATCAAATAAATTCTTTTTGGATGGTGTAAATACAGGATTTGATGAAAAGAGTCCTGAGTCCAAATAATAGAATTTGATAGCAAAACACAGATATAACGGTTTATTTAGTTTTTGAGACAGGGTCTCCCTCTGTTGCCCAGACTGGAGTGCAGTAGCACAATCACGGCTCACTGCAACCTCCACCTTCCAGGTTCAAGTGATCCTCCCGCCTTAGCTTCCTGAGTACCTGGGACTATAGGTGCTGTCACCACACCAGGCTAATTTTTGTTTGTGTGTGTGTGTGAAGATGAAGTCTCCCTATGTTGCCCAGGCTGGTCTCAAACTCCTGGACTCAAAGGATCTTCCTGCTTGGGTCTCCCAAAGTGCTAGAATTGCAGATGTGAGCCACCCTGTTGAGCCTTGAATTGTTAAAAATATCACAGCACATGTGAATAGAGTTTCTGAACTGTACAAGAACTTTAAAGTCATCATCGGCATTCACCTGAGAATCTTGTAGCAGAGCTAGGCTTTTGCAGGAATCTCAGCCAGCCAGTAAATATTCACTCAGTGCTGACTCTTTTCCAGGCCCTGTGCTGTATGCAAAGATGCAGATTTCAAAGGAGTTGTCACTATTCCACTGACTAAGGTCATTTGAATAGAAGGTGCCTGGGGGTGAGGGGTCATCTACTCCAATATCTAATTTAGTCAATGCCTACTCCCAGCCCATCTGGCACCAACCCCACAGGCACTCCAAGCCATGGTTGCCAATCCTCTCTGAGCAACACTTGAGAACCCTAGTCCCTGATAAACAGCAGCAGAAAGCTATACTGCAAACCAAGCTAAATATCGATGCAAATGTCAATTTTCTAATTGTCTGACAATGAAAAAAATACAATGTAAGTAATAGCAAGACTGTGCCGGGGATCCTGGCTTATGCCTGTAACCCCAGCGCTTTGGGAGGCTGAGGTTGGCGGATCACTTGAGGTTGGGAGGTCCAGACCAGCCTGGCTAACATGGCGAAACCTAGTCCCTACTAAAAAAAATACAAAAATTAGCTGAGCGTGGTGGCATGTGCCTGTAATCCCAGTTACTCGGGAGGATGAGGCAGGATAATCACTTGAACCCAGGAAGCAGAGGTTGCAGTGAACCAAGATTGTGCCACTGCACTCCAGCTTAGGCAACAGAGTGAGATCCTGTCTCCAAAAAATAAGTCAATAAATAAATAATACCAAGAGTCAAGAGCTTTTAAAAAAAAAGATGTCAGGAGGTCCAGACCAGCCTGGCTAACATGGCGAAACCCGGTCTCCACTAAAAAAATACAAAAATTAGCTGAGTGTGGTGGCTTATGCCTGTAATCCCAGCACTTTGGGGGGCCAAGGTGGGCAGATCACCTCAGGTCAGGAGTTTGAGACCAGCCTGGCATACATGGTGAAATCCCATCTCTACTAAAAATACAAAAATTAGCGAAGCATGGTGACAAGTGCCTGTAATCTCAGCTACTCGGCAGGGTGAGGCAGAAAAATTGCTTGAGCCCAGGATTTGGATGTTGCAGTGAGTCGAGATTGTGCCATTGCACTCCAGCCTGCCCAACAAGAGCAAGACTCCATCTCAAAAGCAACAACAAAAAAATAGGCTGGGTGCAATGGCTCAGGCCTCTAATCCCAACACTTTGGGAGGCCTAGGCGGGCGGATCACAAGGTCAGGAGTTTGAGACCAGCCTGACCAACATGGTGAAACGCAGTTTCTACTAAAAATATATAAAAATTAGCCTGGCGTAGTGGTGTGCAACTGGAATCCCAGATACTCAGGAGGTTGAGGCAGAAACATCGCTTGAACCCAGGAGGCAGAAGTTGCAGTGAGCCGAGATCGTGCCACTGCACTCCAGCCCAGGCAACAGAAGGTCAGGAGTTTGAGAGCAGCCTGGCCAGCTTGGTACTGGGCACCTGTAGTTCCAGGTACTCTGGAGGCTGAGGCAGGAGAATCACTTGAACCCGGGAGGTTGAGGTTGCAGTGAACCAAGATTCACACCACCGCACTCCATCTCAAAACAAACAAACAAAAGGAAAGAAAGAAAGAAAAACCCAGACATATGTGAAAAAAGTCACCAAGAGTGTCAAATTTAAAATGAAATGTTTAAATATGGATTGTTTTTTCTTTTCTTTCTTTTCTTTTTTTTTTGTCTGTTAACCACAGTGTATAATGTGGAGAACTCAACAAAAACAACAAAATTACAAAATGAAGAAAGAATTTAACACACACTTCACCAACGGAAAACAATCACATAAAAAGATGATCAATACCATTATCATCGTTGCCATCTAAACAGAAACCACAATGACATGCTCCCTCACACACACTAGAAAGGCTAAGATACAAGAAATGCAAATTACAACCCTTAAATCATTTATCTGGAACATAAGATGGTACAGCCTATTTTTAACATAGTTTGGTATCTCCTCAAAAGGTTAAAAATAGGCCAGGCACGGTAGCTAATGCCTATAATCCAAGCACATTGGGAGGCCGAGACAGGTGAATCACTTGAGTCCAGGAGTTCAAGACCAGCCAGGACGACACAGCAAAACCCTGTCTCTACTAGAAATACAAGATTTAGCGGAGTATGGTGGCACACGCCTGTAATCCCAGCTACCTGGGAGGCTGAGGAGGGAGAATAGGTTCCTCTCAGAATGTGGAGGTTGCAGTAAGCCGACATCTCACCACTGCACTCCAGCTTGGGTGACAGCACAACACCCTGTCTCAAAAAAGAAACGCCGGGCATGGTGGCTAATGCCTTTCATCCCAGCATTTTGGGAGGCCAAGGCGGACGGATCACTTGAGGTCAGGAGATACAGACCAGCTTGACCAACATGCTGAAACCCGGTCTCTATTGAAAATACAAAAATTACCCAGCTGTGGTGGCACGCACCTGTAATCCACCTACTTTGGAGGCTGAGACAGGAGAATTGCTTGAACCCAGGAGACAGAGGTTGCAGCCACCTTATATTCAGGCCATTACCCTCCAACTTCACTGACAGAGCAAGATCCCATCACAAAAACAAGAAAGAAAAACAAAATGCCTGAGAGTGTCAGGGTGCAGTGGCTCACACCTGTAATCCCAGTACTTTGGGAATCCAAGGTGGGTGGATCACCAACGTCAGGAGTTCAAGATCAACCTGACCAACATGAAGAAACCCCATCTCTACTAAAAATACAAAAATCAGCCATGCATGGTAGTGTGCACCTGTAATGTCAACTACTCAGAAGGCTGAGGCAGAAGAATCACTTCATCCCGGGAGGTAGAGGTTGTAGTGAGCCGAGAATGTGCTACTGTGCTCCAGTCAGGACTACAGAGCAAGACTCCGTCATGGATGTGTATTGAGGTGTCCCAAAATCAGGGGCATCCCCTGGTCTGTGCTAAGGAGAACTTGGCTCCTGCTCCCACAGGGGCCTGTGCAGAAGAAATGAGCAGGATGCTGTGGCCTCTGGGATTAAAAAAGCTGGGCTCGCCACCCTCTGCTGGCAGCTAGGGGCACTGCCAGGCCCTGGTGCTCGTGGCACTGACAGTGGACACACGCTTTTAAAGTCAGAGGGTCAAGTGTTCAGTGCCATCGTTCTGGAAATGCAAACTGACATGCAGCCCGCTAGCCCATGTGTTTCAATGAACAATTGACATGACCCTCGTGCTGTCCTGAGGAAGTCAAAGCTCCTCGCTGCTTCTGGCACCTCAGAGATAAGTTGGTGGAGGCTGGGGCAGGGCTGGGTTCATGCACCCTCTGGTGGTGCCAGGGTTCAGTACAAACGCTCTTGTCACAGTTTCTCAGCGGACGCGCAACCCCTCCTGGCAGTCCTGAAATACGTGTAGGGTGGGCTACACCATCTAGGTTTTGTAAGGACACTCTATAGTGTTCGCACAAAGGTGAAATCACTAAGGACAAATTTCTCAGAAAATATCCACATCGTTAGGAGATGCTTGAGTGTATATCAAATGGTTAAAGCCCTGTACACGGCCCGGAGTTGTCCCAAAGCGAGGCGGAGCCCCCGGGGTCTGTGCTGAGAATGCTGCTCTGCCTTCGTGGTGCCGGTGGGTCTGTGCTTTTCCTCAGAGGGCCCAGGTGTCCTAAGGCAGTAGCATCTACACAGTGGGCGTCTGCCCAGGTGGGTCCAGAGAAGAACAAAGCTCCGTCCTCACCGGGGAAGTGGTCCCAGGTCCCCAGGCATCCCACAACCAAAGCCTGTTCTCCAGAAGAGAAGGAAGATACTCAGTCCCCGGGCGGAAGGCTGGACGCTGTTGAGCGGATTAGATCCTGTTTGCGTGCTGTTCAGCAGGGGCCCTGCGCCCCCTCAGGCAGTCCTGGTGAATCACTGTAATCCCAGCTACTTGGGAGGCTGAGACAGGAGAATCATTTGAACCCAGGAAGCAGAGGTTGCAGTGAGCCAAGCTCAAGCCATTGCAATCCAGTCTAGGCAACAAGAGCTGAACTCTGCTTTTCCTGGGGTGCTGGCCCAGCTTGCAGGGGATGCCTAAGCCCAAGATGTCCTCTGAAAACTCAAGGAGCACCCTGGCTCCCCAGAATGCAACACAGGAGACCTGTCCATTTGGACACTGCAGCTCATTCCAGCACCAATTTTAAAGTCTACAGTCCAAAGTCCCATCTAAATACTATCTAAATCAGATATGGTGAGACTTCAGGTATGATTCATTCTGAGGCAAAATTCCTCTCCAGCTGTGAACCTGTAATCGGAGCACTTTGGGAGGCCTAGGCGGGTGGATCACCTGAGGTCAGGAGTTCGAGACCAGCCTGACCAACCTGTAGAAACCCTGTCTCTACTACAGATAGAAAAATTAGCCATACATGGTGGTGCACTCCTGTAATCCCAACTACTCAGAAGGCTGAGGCAGAAGAATCGCTTGAGCCCAGGAGGTGGAGGTTGCAGTGAGCAGAGACAGCGCTACTGTGCTCCAGCCAGGGTGACAGAGTAAGACTCCATCAATGATCAACACCTAGTTGACATGACCCTCGTGCTGCCCTGAGGAAGTCGAAGCTCCTCACTGCTTCTGACACCTCAGAGGGAAGTTGGTCAGGGGTAAGTTCCTGTGCCCTCTGGTGGCGCCAGAGCTCAGCACAGCTGCTTTTGCTCACAGTTTCTCAGTGGATGTGCACCCCCTCCTGGCTGTCCCGAAATACGGGTGGAATGGGCTACACCATCTAGCTTTTATAAGGACACTCTATGGTGTTCACACAAAGATGAAATCACTAAGGACAAATTTCTCAGAAAGTAGCCACAGCATCAGGAGATCCTTGAGTATATTTTAAATGGTTAAAACCTGGGCATGGTGGCACATATCTGTAATCCCAGCTGCTTGAGAGGCTGAGGAAGGAGAATAGCTTGAACCTGGGAGGGAGAGGTGGCCATGAGCCAAGATAGCACCACTGCGCTCCACATAGGGCTGACTTTTCTCCTCAAATAGGCACTGGAGTTCTTTACTGACATGGTTTTTCCAATGGAGTACTTGGAAACTACTTTCCCAATCGGATGTTGGGTGGAAGCAGCACGGCCCCACAGTGCACCGAACGCAGTCAAATGAAACCGAACGCAGACACGTGCTTTCAGCCCGACAGAGAGACAGGAAGGGCTGCAAACCTAAATATGGATTGTTTTCTCTTATTTCCCACATTACCTCAATTCATCAGTAACTATCAAGCTGTGTGATGTCTCATGCCCAAAATAGCAGCACCCTGGGAGGCCCAGGTGGAGGAGTGCTTAAGCTCTGGAGTTTGAGACCAGTCTGGACAACATGGTGAGACTTCATCTCTACAAAAAATAAAAACATAAAAATTAGCCAGGTGTGGCGGCATACACATGTAGTCCCAGCTACTTGGGAGGTGAGGTAGGAGGACACTTGAGCTGGGTGTGAAGGCTACAGTGAGTCCTGATTGCATTGCTGCCTGTGTGACAGAGTGAAACTCTGTTTCAAAAAACCAACAAACAAAAAGCAACCATCTGCAATTCTCCACCATGTCAAATAAACATATTGGGAACAAGAAACAAAGAGGTGGAAGTCTCACTTCAGGGGTAGCTATTCCTAGTATCATGCTAAACTTTTAAAAGTACTCAGTGATACACAATAGCTGAAGAGCGAAGTATATTTTGTTTATTTTGAGACAGAGTCTTGCTCCGTCACCCAGGTTAGAGTGCAGTGGCATAATCTCAGCTCACTGCAACCTCCGCTTCCTGAGTTCAAGTCATTCTCCTGCTTCAGCCTCCTGAGTAGCTGGGATTACAGGTACCTGTAACCACAACTGGAGAATTTTTATATTTTTAGTAGAGACAAGATTTCACCATGTTGAACAGGCTGGTCTTGAACTCTTGATCTCATGATCTGCCCGCCTCAGCCTCCCGAAGTGTCAGGTTTACAAACATGAGCCACTACACCTGGCCTGTTTTATTTTTTAAGACAGATTCTCTCTCTGTAGTACAGTGGTGCTATCATGGCTCACTGCAGCCTTGACCTCCAGAGCTCAAGTAGTCCTACCCCCATCAGCTTCTGGAGTAGATGGGATTACAGGCACATGGTACTTACTTACACCTGGCTACTGTAAGGTCGGCTGCCTCGCTGGGAGCTTGGACACGCCCATTCCTCCCCGAGCCTGGAAACCACGTCACCATTCGGTGCTCATATAGCTCCGCCATGTATCCTCCCCAACGCCCACTTCTGCACTCCGCACCCAAATCTACACTCAACACCAAGCTCTGCACTCGGCACCTAGCCCACCATTGAAAAACCCCGTCGACTACGGCCATACCACACTGAACGCGCCCGATCTCGTCTGAAAAACCCCGTCGAAATCTGAAAAACCCTGTTTCCCAATATCCAATCAATTACCTCATGCTTTGTTTCCTCAGTATCCAATCAATCGCCTCTAATGCCCGCACACTGAAAATCCCGCCTACCTACCAGTAGCAGCTCGCCCCATCCAAGCCCTGTTTCCCAATGTCTAATCAATTGCCTTACGCTTTGTTTCCCCAATGACCACTCAATGGCCTCTAACCCCTATAAAACTCCTTGCCCTGGGAAGTTAAGCGCGACTTCTATGGCCCCCCGTTTCTGGATCACAGAACCTCGCCCGGGAGCTTAATAAATTGGCATTTAATTTTCCTCTGCTGATCTCAGTTTCCTCATTTTAAATTCGGCGATATTCCTTACAGCTACTTTTACTTTTTTTTTCTGGCTGGGCACGATGTATAAGGCCTGTAGGACGAGGCTGGCGGATCACAATGTCAGGAGTTCGAGACCAGCCTGGCCAGCTTGGTGGCAGGCACCTGTAGTTCCAGGTAATCTGGAGGCTGAGGCAGGAAAATCACTTGAACCCGGGAGGTGGAGGCTGCAGTGAACCAACATGACACCACCGCACTCCAGCCTGGGTGACAGACGGAGACTTTGTCTCAAAAACAATTTTTTCTTGGAGATAGGATCTGACTGTGTTGCCCAGGCTGGTCTTGAACTCCTGATCTCAAGGGATCCTCCTCCCTTAGCCTCCCAAAGTGCTGGGAGTGCAGGCATGAGCCCCCATGCCCAGCCAAGAGAAACATTTTTAAAATGAAATGTTACCTATTAATCACCAAGGAGTTACAATTATTTTCATGTATAGCTGGAAAATATGGTGTTTCTTTAAAAAAAATTAGTGTTTTGTTTTCTCTAGACATCTTTTTTATTTATTTTATTTTATTTGAGACAAGAGTCTTGCTCTATAGCCTGGGCTGGAGTGCAGTGACACAATCTCAACTCATTGCAACCTCTGCCTCCCAGGTTCAAGTGATTCTTCTGCCTCAGCCTCCCAAGTAGCTTGGACTACAGGCAAGTGCCACCACACTGGGCTAATTTTTGCATTTTTAATAGAGACAGAGTTTCACCATATTGGCGAGGCTGGTCTTGAAATCCTGACCTCATGATCCACCCACCTCGGCCTCCCAAAGTGCTGGGATTACAAGTGTGAACCATCATGCCCAGCCAACCAACGAGATTTGTTTTGATCAGTGGAGAGGTGTGCACCAGGCATCACCAGCCACATGTCAATAGAATCTGGCAGCTCCTCAGATGGCTCCAAAGTTAATCTTAGAGGTAATGAGCCTACCCGCTTGTGGATACGATGCAAATCTCTTTGCATTCCTCCAGAATCATGTTCCTGTATAAACCATTTCCATTTTATTCCAGAGTCAGCTCTTCTGGGCAGTAGCTTCCTCATTAGTGTTCCTCTGACATCACCCAAGACATCATGGATATGTCAGATCTTAAGAATATTTAATGTCCTTCAGTCATAGGAGGAGTTTCAATTAATGCCCAAAAAATAGCAACACAATAATTGTCTCTGAAATGACACTTACCATACTGTCCCACCTGAAAATTTTCTGGTCCAAAATTTAAGTGCTCACCATTAGGCAGCACTTATGGGCTTTTACCATAGACTCTAGTCTGTGGAAATGCAATTTCAGATACAGGTGTCCCTGGGTATCTGTGGGGAATTGGTTGTAGGACCCTTCCCTAAAGTGATACTAAAATCTCAAGGAGCTGAAGTATCATTTTTAAAATAACATAGTATTTGCGTATAACACATGCGCATCCTTCTCTACGCTTTTTGTTTGTTTGATTGTTTTTTGAGAGGAGTCTTGCTCTGTCACCTAGGCTGGAGTGCAGGGGTATGAGCTCAGCTAACTGCAATCTCCGCCTCCCAGGTTCAAGTGATTCTACTGCCTCAGCCTCGAAAGTAGCTGGGACTACAGGTGCCTGCCATCATGCCTGGCTAATTTTGTATTTTTAGTAGCAATGGGGTTTCACCATGTTGACCAGGCTGGTCTTGAACTCCTGGCTGCAAATGATCCGCCAGCCTAGGCATCCCAAAGTGTTGGGATTGCAGGCAGGAGCCACCGCATCTGGCCTAAGATTATTTTTTATTTATTTATTTATTTTTGAGACAGAGTCTTGCTCTGTCACCAGGCTAGAGTGTAGTGGCTCGATCTCCGCTCACTGCAACCTCCCGGGTGCAAGCAATTTCCCTGCCTCAGCCTCCTGAGTAGCTCAGACTATGGGCCCGTGTGAACATGCCTGGCTAATTTTTATTTTGTATTTTAGTAGATATGCGTTTCACCATGTTGGTCAGGATGGTCTCGATCTCCTGACCTCATGATCTGCCCGCCTCTGCCTCCCAAAGTGCTGGCATTACACACAAGAGTCACAGCACCTGGCCAGATTATTTTCATAATCAGAGGAAATGTCACTTAAGTTTTTGGTAGTCTTTCCAATTCTTCTTGTGGAAATGCTACTAAGTGGATAATCAAAAAAATAATTGTGACAGAAAAGGCCTTTGGTGCTACATGAGCACATGGAGGTCACTCAGTGAGAGAGAAACTCAGTTTCTGTGGAGAATGGACTGCAGTGACACGGAATAAACCTGGGAATGACTGAGTTTCTCTGCAGGATAAACCACAGGGGAGTGCACAGCACCCCTGTCACCTGAGGGTGGGGGACACCAGGAGACACGCCAGGGAGGAGTGGGGCAGGGCAGAGCTGGGGGAAAGCTCTGGAAAGGTCAGAGCCTGGGTTGATCCTGGTCAGATTTCTGACCTCTTTCTGCACATCCTCTATCAAGCTGCTCACACTGTCTCTTTTCTCAGACCCTAGGGCTTAAGTGACAAGTTGTTATTTAACCAGAGACCAGGGTGCTCAGGAGAAGCACGTGTGTTAAAACGTGCTGTATCCTAGAACCACAGGGGGCACACAGTGCTTTTATTCCATCAAATAAATTCTTTTTGGATGATGTAAATACAGGATTTGATGAAAAGAGTCCTGAGTTCAAATAATAGAATTTGATAGCAAAACTCAGATACAACGGTTTATTTAGTTTTTGAGACAGGGTCTCCCTCTGTTGCCCAGACTGGAGTGCAGTAGCACAATCATGGCTCACTGCAACCTCCACCTTCCAGGTTCAAGTGATCCTCCCACCTTAGCTTCCTGAGTACCTGGGACTATAGGTGCTGTCACCATACCAGGCTAATTTTTGTTTGTGTGTGTGTGTGAAGATGAAGTCTCCCTATGTTGCCCAGGCTGGTCTCAAACTCCTGGATTCAAACGATCTTCCTGCTTGGGTCTCCCAAAGTGCTAGAATTGCAGATGTGAGCCACCCTGTTGAGCTTTGAATTGTTAAAAATATCATAGCACATGTGAATAGAGTTTCTGAACTGTACAAGAACTTTAAAGTCATCATCGGCATTCACCTGAGAATCTTGTAGCAGAGCTAGGCTTTTGCAGGAATCTCAGCCAGCCAGTAAACATTCACTCAGTGCTGACTCTTTTCCAGGCCCTGTGCTGTATGCAAAGATGCAGATTCCATAGGAGTTGTCACTATTCCACTGACTAAGGTCAATTGAATAGAAGGTGCCTGGGGGTGAGGGTAATCTACTCCAATATCTAATTTAGTCAATGCCTACTCCCAGCCCATCTGGCACCAACCCCATAGGCACTCTAAGCCATGGTTGCCAATCCTCTCTGAGCAACGCTTGAGAAACCTAGTCCCTGATAAACAGCAGCAGAAAGCTATACTGCAAACTAAGCTAAATATCAATTGCAAATGTCAATTTTCTAATTGTCTGACAATGAAAAAAAGTACAATGTAAGTAATAGCAGGACTGTGTCAGGGGTCCTGGCTTATGCCTGTAACCCCAGCACTTTGGGAGGCTGAGGTTGGCGGATCACTTGAGGTCAGGAGGTCCAGACCAGCCTGGCTAACATGGCAAAACCTGGTCTCTACTAAAAAAACACAAAAATTAGCTGAGCATGGTGGCATGTGCCTGTAATCTCAGCTACTTGGGAGGCTGAGGCAGGAAAATCACTGGAGCCCAGGATTCAGAAGTTGCAGTGAGCCAAGATTGTGTCATTGCACTCCAGCCTGGGCAACAAGAGCAAGACTTCATCTCAGAAACAAACAAAGAAAATACGTTAGGCACAATGACTCACACCTGTAATCACAAGACTTTGGGAGGCCTAGGAGGGCCGATCACAAGTTCAGGAGTTTGAGACCAGTCTGACCAACATGGTGAAACCCCATTTCTACTGAAAATATGTAAAAACAAGCTTGGCATGGTGGCACACAACTGGAATCCCAGATACTCAGGAGGCTGGCAGGAGAATAGCTTGAACATGGGAGGAATCGTTCAGAGTGTGGGAGAAGAAGTAAGCACAGTGAAACCATGTAGGAATTAGCACCTGGGAATAGGAAACACCAACAACTTGGAACCAACATCAAGAAAATGATAAGCACCCCTTAAGTATGTCAGGATCAAGTGAAATAAAAGGTGAAATGCTGCCAACTTCTTAGAAAAAGAGGAATAATTACTTGTAAATTACATAACATACTAAATATATTGTATTCTTTGCATTTTGTTTTGAAAATTTTAAAAAACACAAGTAGAATGCACGAAAACTGGACATGAAATTACAAATGAGACAAAAAATTTATGAAAAAAAGGGTAGGCTGAGGTAAACTATTGAACAATTATTTAAATGAGGCGTATGATAAATAGTCAAACACATTAGTGGAACCAGATAAAGAAGCAGTCGGGAATTGGATCCGAATAAATATAAGAATTTAATGCAGTAGGAGGTTTGTCTTTCAAACGCAAGAGTGCAAACATAGACTATTCAACAAATTGTGTTGAAACAACTAGATAGTTACCTAG
Organism: Alouatta palliata; assembly: GCA_004027835.1. Classification (NCBI taxonomy): domain Eukaryota; kingdom Metazoa; phylum Chordata; class Mammalia; order Primates; family Atelidae; genus Alouatta; species Alouatta palliata. Next base: position 12,857 of record PVKV010010988.1, read on the forward strand.
GCTAAAAAAGTAAATTGGGTTGCCATCTCATTCTTTATATAAAAATTATACATAAATCTAAAAACTAAATGTGGAAAGTAAAACCATAGAAATACTGTAAAATAACATGGGAGTATACTGTATTATCTCAGAGGAGGGAAGGAAATTTTAATCAATACAAAAAAATACCCAGAAGACATAAAATCGATATTTATATACATAAATTTGATAATATAAAAATGGCAGAAATTCTGCATGTTTAAAAAAAACCCAAAAAGTCAAAAACCAGTATGACAATGGACCAATTTTCTTAATATAGAAAGAATTTCTTTAAAAAACAATTTTTAAAAGCTCAGTAGAAAAATGGGCAAACAAAATACATACCTAGTTTAGAAAAAAATATATATACATATATATTTCTCTCTCTCTCCCCCATATATATATATATATAGCATTTTAATATATATACAAATGCTTTTAAACACATGAAAATATGCCCAACCTCAGACATATTAAAAATAAATAACATTTTAAAAGGCTGTGGGTTGGAAAAATGGAGAGATATGGTCAAATGGTATAAAGTTTTTGCTAGATATATTTTTTAAAAAAATCAGGAGACAAGAGATGCTGGAGAGGATATGGAGAAATAGGAATGTTTTTACACTGTTGGTGGGAGTGTAAATTAATTCAACTACTGTAGAAGACAGTGTGGCGATTCCTCAAGAATCTACAAAGAGAAATACTATTTGACCCATTACTGGGTATATACCCAAAGATTTATAAATTATTCTATTATAAAGACACATGCACACATATATTTATTGTGGCACTGTTCACAATAGCAAAGACTTGGAACTAATCTAAATGCCCATCAATGATAGACTGGATAAAGCAAATGTGGCACGTGTACACCACAGAATACTATGCAGCCACAAAAAAGAATGAGTTCATGTCCTTTGCAGGGACATGGATGAAACTGGAAACCATCATTCCCAGCAAACTGACACAAGAACAGAAAACCAAACACCACATGCTCTCACTCATAAGTGGGTGTTGAACAATGAGAACACATGGACACAGGAGGAGATCATCACACACCGGGGCCTGGGGGGTGGGAGGCTAGGAGAGGAATAGCAGGGGGTAGGGGGATTGGGGGAGGGATAACATTAGGAGAAATATCTAATGTAGATGACGGGGCATTGGATGCAACAAACCACCACCATAGCATGTGTATACCTACGTAACAAACCTGCATGATCTGCACATGTATCCCATAACTTAAAGTATAATAAAATAATAATAATAATAATAATAACAAAATAAGTAAAGTTTCTGCTAGATAAAAAAGTTTTTTGAGAATTATTGAACAGCATGGTGATTATAGTTGATAATAATGAATTATATTTCAAAATTGCTAATGGTATACATTTCAAATGTTCTCACCACAAAATATAAGTATTCACATGTTGAACATGTTAATTAGCTTGATTTAATCATTCTATATTATAAACACACAATATCACATTGTACCCCATAAATAATTTGTCAATTTACAATAAAAATTTTAAATGTAATGAAAAAACACTTTTTATCTAGCAGATCGACAAAGATTAAAAAGTTTGATAATATATAGAGTTGACAAGAGTGTCTATGCAGACAGCTTCCTCATATCTTACTGTTTGGAAAGTAGATTTACTCAACTCTAAATGGAGCAATATGTAATATCAGTTAAATGCATATATTCTTGGACACAACAATTTTAATTCTAGAAATTTATTTCATAGATATATGTTCATGTACTCATTTTCTATTGCTGCTAGAAAAAAATCACCACAAATATAACAGTTTAAAATAACACACATTTATTATCTCAGTTTCTATAGGTCAGAAATCTGAGTGGGCTTGGCTGGGTTCTTTACTCATGGTCCAAGGTCAAAATCAAGGTGGTAGCCAACTGGGTTCTTACCTGAAGCCTCTGGAGAAAAATCCACATCCAGTTCATTCAAGCAGTTTTCAGAATCCAATTCCTTGAGGCTGTAGGACTGAGGTCCTTATTCCCTCACCAGTGGTCAGCTCCCTGAAATTGCTCACATTTCTTCTTCTATGGCACCTTCCAGCCTCAAAGCAGCTGTGGCCCACCAAATCCTTCACAGGTGTTAAGTAACTTTTATTTCCTCTTTTGCCTCCCACTGTTCTTTCAGTGGCTCACGTGATTATGTTGGATCCACCTCGGTAATTCAGTATAATCTCCCTATCTTAATGTCAACTGATTAGTAACCTTAGTTACATCTACAGAGCACCCCTTGCCATGTAGCATAACATACTCACAGGCATGATATCACAACATAGTTACAGTTTCTAGGGATTTGTGCAGGACATCTTTGGGAGGGCATTTTAGAACTCTGCCTACCACAAGATACTCATCGCATTACTGTTTTTAGTGTTGGGTGGAGGGAAACAAAGAACAACCCAAATATCTAATAGTGTTTATGGCACTGGTTAATGATGGAGCACTGTTTGTACTAAAATACAAAGCTCCAAGATACAGTGTTAAGTAAAAAAGCTAGGCCCAAAACAGGTTAGATAGTATGCTCACCTTTTCATTTTTAAAGGGGTTACAGCTCTGAAAAATACCATGGTTCCTAGTCAGTGTACCTGTCTCTAAGATGGGGATCTGGGGAATAGAGTGACAATTTTCACTTTTGTGCAGTTTAAATTTTTACCATATGTATGTGTTACTTTTCTAAAATAAAAATAAATAAAACAGAAGGATCTAAATCTTAATAAGGTTTTCAACTACAAGTATAAAACAAATTTCTCTGGTTTACCGTGTTAAACCATGGGGGCAGCCAGTAAATGCATCACAGGCGAGCTCTTCTAATCATGTCCTGATACTTTGACCACTGCTAGAGAAATCTGCCTACTTTTGATCTCTAAGGTCAAGAAGAAAGGGTTGATGTCAAACACAGAGGACAGCATAGAAGCAATTTTTTCTTCCTAATCCAGAGCTCATTCTGTGAGTACGTGGTAACCATACTATTTTAAATTCAATCCTTGGGAGAAGAAATTAGTGTCAAAAATGTAAGAAGAGATAAGGCTTGACTGAATGGATACATGACAAAAATCTATTTGATACTCCAAGAGGAACTTACAAAGGAGGCAAATCTGGGGCCAGTTCCTCAAGATTCAGCCACTGAGCCCAGGGCTGGACCCAGATGCTGAAGACATCCTCTCTTTTTGTAAGTATTTGATGTTCTTTGTGGTATCAAGCACAACTGAGTGTGGAAATAATTCTCAGCTGTCATTTCTTCTTGGGTGACTTGCTGCCAAAATCCTGAAGAGTAGCTATAACTTTGCTTTAAAAAACAATATCTTAATAAGATATGATTTTGTTCTCTTAGGTGACAAAGTTATCACACTCTTTCTGCCACAATGTGGAGAATGTACCTCTTGCCTGAATTCTGAGGGCAATTTTTGTATACAATTAAAGTAAGTGTTTACTAATATTTTCTTTTTAAAAACTTAATTCATATAAAAAAGAAAAATAAAAAAATAAAAATAAAAAATAAAAATAAATAAAAACTTAATTCACTTTCATTGGAGATCTAAGCTTTTGAATTCAAAATAAACTTTGTTTATTTTTGTCTATAAAAGACAGTCAAAAACCCAACTGACGTCTGATGGTACCATCAGGTTTACCTGCAAGGGATAATCAGTAGATCACTTTCGTAATCCCAGCATCTTCTCTGAATACACAATGATAAAGGAAATCTCGGTTGCCAGGATTGATTCAGTTGCTCCTCTGAAAAAAGTATGCCTAATTAGCCGTGGCTTTTCCACTGGGTTTGGTGCTGCAATCAACACTGCCAAGGTGAGAGGCATTTATACCCATTTGGAATGGAATTATTGGGAGTTGAAAAACCTCATGCATCTTGATCATGTTTTATTATACCAAAGAAAAAATCCCAAGCCTGACTCTAAACATCCCTGAGTTCTCTACTGTCTACCAAGTCATCCCACAATCCCCTTCAACAATTTTCCCACTCCTTCTTGGTCAGTAGTAAATGACAGACTAAGTCTGGATGCCATTCACAAGCGGAAATATCAGGAATTCCTGAAAATTAAATCTAACATAGTTACAACATGACTCTGTGGCCTTTCATATTCCAGTTTATTCTTTCATTCATTCGACAGATGTTTTTGGAGCCATTCACTGTCCCAGGCTAGAATTCAGCAGCTAATAAAATTCGTGAAGCTAATATTATATTGCATGATATATTAGGTATTGATAAATGCTAATAAAAAAGAAAAGGAGAGTAAATGAACCAAGTGATGAAGGGGGTGTTACTATGTTAGACACATTGACCAGAAAAATCCCACTCTGGCTGAACAGGCTGCTATTGAACTCTTATTTCTAAAACGTCACTCAAACCTTCCCAGCTCCTTTTTAAAGGTGCTGTTGAATTTTAGGACTTTGCCTTTTCCAGTTTCCATCAGTCCCAATACTATACAGAGAGATAGAATGGAAAGAATTCTATTTAAATTGGTCCTATGTAGGACAGTACTCAATTAAAAAAAAAATAAGCCTTTGCCTTCACAAGGCATTCACCCCATAAATAATGAAAATTTTATGTATACCAAAAGAATGAGAGAGAGAGAGAGAGAGAGAGAGAGAGAGGGTTGCAGGAAGATGGAGATAATTTTAAATAACTCAAACATATCTGTAATTACATACTGTCAAATAAGTCTTAAGATTCAATGAAAATTCATTTTAACTACTACTCAGACTAATTCCTGGGAGTTGAAACTCTACTTTCAGGTAGTTTTTTGTTCCTGTGTCAAGAGTATCCCATATCTAGAAATATTTTGAAAAACCAAAACTTTCTAGTTATGTTATATATATAAACATTAACATATGCTTATGATTCATAAAAATGCATGCATATAGACTTGGCCCTCCCAACTGAGTAAAGGTGTATGTTCTCTTTGCTTTTTGTTTTCTGGGTTTTCTGCCTGTATGTGTTTAGGTGATTCCAGGTTCTACCTGTGTCGTGTTTGGCATGGGAGGAGTAGGCTTGTCTGCTGTCATGGGTTGTAAAGCAGCAGGAGCAGCCAGAATCATTGGAGTGGACGTTAACAAGGATAAATTTAAGAAGGCAAAGGAATTGGGTGCCACTGAGTGCATCAACCCTCAGGACTTCAAGAAACTCATTCAAGAAGTTTTATTTGATATGACAGATGCTGGTATAGACTTTTGCTTTGAGGCCATTGGAAATCTGGACACTGTGGTATGTAATCCTCTGGAGTGAAAATTACCAATACTTTTAGCAGTCATAGTTCTAGATTATAACTGAATGAGCTTTCTTAAATTCCCTCCACATTCCTCTAATTTTCCTTGTGTTCCATGACATCTCAGCTGGTGCCCTCTGTCTACTCCTACAGATTTGTTCACTATCCCAGACACTAAATCTAGAACTTTCATATAGTTTCAAAGCCAGAAGTTTTAAGCAAGATAAGGTTAAATTTTGATTAATGACCTTATAAATCAATGTGATTTTCACTTTCAGTAGTCTTTCATGTTGGATCTGAGGTAAGTTTCCAAGAAAAATATTTACTAGTCATGATTAAACAGGTTCATTTCAAACTGAAGGGGAAAAAACATGGTGACTTCTCTGGCTGAACATGGTTTATATAAGAGAACAGAAACTGAGGGGAAGTTAATTCAAAATCTGAGGCTTGTTTTCTTTGGGGATTTGAAGAAATAGTGTATTATTGGGTTGCATGGCTTTATCTTCTAGTCAGCTGTATGGAAATTTAACAATTGCCTCTTCCAACCTGGGCCCTTTTCCCAGCATAAAAAATTTTTCCATGATTCACCCTACATAAATTCCTTTATCTGTAAGAAGATACAGCAAAACCTTTCTTACAGTCTTACTATGAGAAATAGCCTTTGAACATAACAAATGTAAAGATATCTGTTTCTTACTTTGCCAGCATCTTATTAAATATCTGTCTTCTTAGATGTCTAAAAGAAAAATGTCAATTTTTACTAGCTACCTGCATCAGTAAAGAGTCTTATAAAAATTATTTTTATTATCACTACTGTGTATGTCTTTACTATTTTCATTTTTGTTATTTCCATTTACTGAGTCCTAAAGTGCCAGGTACCACACTAGGCAGCACACAAGGTCCTATCTGTGTTCCATAGCATCCTTTTAAGATAAGTATTACTTCAAATGAGAATAGGGAGAATCAGGAAAGAAAGACATAAACCATTCAGAGGTTAGGCTGAACTTAAGACGTAGGCTCAATCCTCACATATATCTTTTAACCCCTATACTGAATTGCATCACTTTAGAACAGACAGCTGCCCTGGCCTCCTGCCATGAGAGCTATGGGGTCTATGTGATTTTTGGGGTGTTGACTGCCAGTGTTCATCTCAACATCAGTGGCCAGTTGTTCCTCTCAGGACGTTTTTTGAAGGGTTCTGTTTTTGGAGGTATGGATGAAGCAGGGAAGGGTGGAAATGCCTGAGAAGGTGAAGGCGGGAAATAGAAAAATGTACCATAAACACTTAAGAAAGGACATAAAACAATAGCTTTAGAGTACAGATTTTGTTTCAATATATGAATACCCAATATAAAAGGATGGATAATGGGTATGTCTAGTGCCTCTTAGAAAGCTTTTTCTCATGCAAAAAGGGAGAAGAGGTTTTTTAATTGATTGGTAAAGAATCCAGTGTCCAAAGTTTAAAGCAAACTCTAAATTGAAAAGAAAAGGCAATATCGTAATCTGTAACTATACTTCAGTGAAATTACACACCTGCCAGCTAAGATTCTTTGGAGGATGTACTTAGCCATTAGTTGTCATTGTTCAACTCATGTAAAATCTTATCCCAAGCAAATGAGTTGTCATGCTACCAACTCAAAGATACTAAGCACAATGAATTCATGATTTAAAAGAAATACTATTGATTTTTAAAAATGAGAATTATTTTACCCAGAGGAAAAATATCTTATCATAGAATCCTTTGAATTTCTGTTTTTTTACCTGTCCTGGGACATTTTTATAGACTTTAGAAGAGTATTTTATTGAAAAATAGAAGACAAACTAAATTAAATAAATCTGCTTAAGATTCTGGGTTTATAAGCTAGCAACCTGGAATTTATGAATAAATGTATTTATCCAGAAACTCTGGACAATTTGAATGCCTGGGCAAAAAGAGGTGAGAATTAGAGGAGTTGTCTGAATTACCTGCAGTAGTGAGCTAGCTGTCTGTAATCCCCAAGTTAGCTATGGCAGCATGTTATTACAGATATTAGAAGCCTTACCTAATTCATCTATAAAGAGTAGATACCTGGCAGGACCAGCAAGAAAAAAAAGTAATAATCCAGTTAAAACTGTAATTTCAGTTCTTCTATTTAAGATCACTGAATACAACCATTGCCATTTCTCTCTATTGTATTTATAGATGATAATTCAAAATACATATGCTCAGCTCAGTCTTGTAAAAATAAGATCACAAGTATGCTTAAAACCCTCAGTGAATGAACCTAATTCACTGGCCACTCTAACACTCATATAGTGATCATTAATGTAAATTAGTTTCTTCCACAGATAGTATAGTCCTCTGGTTCAATTATTTTCAATCAAGGATAGCATTTAATGGGTGTTGGACAGTCCTGCATTGGGACCTCCTACAACATGCAAATAAAGAATGTTCCCCACCCAAAATACCAGTAGAGCCTTGCTGGGAAATACTGCCTAGTACCATCTGTGGTCCTAGAATTTTCCTTCCTATGTCATTTGGTTGAAAGAAGAAAAAAGGTGTGTGTGTGTGGGGGGGTGACATAGATGTAAAAATGCTTTATCAGATCACCAACCAAAAGATAAAAACAAATAGGAATAGACACTTGGCCCTTCATGTCATGACATAGGGCAGTAATTAGAATTCTTGAATTCTTGGTTACATATAACAGAAACCAACTCAAATTTAAAATAAATCTATTGGAAGAGTTTGTGTAGTTTTGAGAATAAGTGGGAAAGCCTAACCTAAGCTGGAACCAAGAAAAGCAAGTAACTGCCAAGATCCTATCACAGAATAATCTGCATAGAACCCTGAGCAGATTACGCCACATTACACTTTGAACAATTACACCACACCCACCCTTTCTAGAAATGAGCAGAGTGCCAAATGAGCACTGAGCATGGCATTTAGCACAGTGCTAAATTTAATTCATTTCTTGAAAAATCATGAGAACAGAGAAAATACAATGCTAAACTTATCTTACCTTAGCGAACTCCATCTTTGCTTGTACAATTCTTCCAGAAAGCACATTTTATTCTTAATGTTGCTTTGTACATATTCTTTTCCCAAGAGTTTTCATTGGGACCACTGCCATGGTGAAAATTCTTTTAAGTTATTTGACTCATGAAGCAGCAGATCAAAACATACACGAGGGCATGCACACACACAAAAAAACGTGCTATATTTAACATTTGAATTGCTTCTTTTCATGATTCCCAAGACCTTGGCCTTTGTTACACATTACATATGGATTCACTGCTCCTGAGAGATTGCAGCCTGATACCAGGAACATCTCAAGGCAAGATCCACATTCTATCTGCTTTGAATTAATTCTGCTCCATAGTACCAGAAGTCTCCTTTAGGAACATAACCCTCTACATAAGGTGTGTGGTTTGGGTAGTCATTCTTGTGATGACTGAGGCAAGTAAATAGGACAGCCTTAGATTTTCTCAGTCAAAGCCAACATCTTCAGCAGTTGGTTTGAATGGCCTTTCTTTTATAATGAAGCCTCATGTATAAAATTTGTCACTAATCTGTGTATTTCCAGGCTGAAAGAGCAGACAGCATGTCCCTAAACTGGTTGCAGATTATATGGCAGAGAAGTTTAATCTAGACCCACTAATTACTCATACTCTGAATTTTGATAAAAATTAATGAAGAAGTTGAATTAATGAATACTGGAAAATGGTAAACTGCCCACATAAATTTTATGTCTGTGTGTTTGAGACCAAGAGAAAGGGTGTATGAGCTTGGGAGTAGGAGAAGGGTCATCCCTGCTGCAGAAGCTATATACAGATTATTGAAGAGGCTTTCAGGAATTTGTAAAGCATCTCCTTTCCCTCTGCATTTTGTTTTATTTCTAGCTAATAAAATATATAATCCTGAAAGTGTTTAAGTGTTCACCTATCGTTACCATTGCCATTATCATTGTATTTTCAATTTGGCTTTTTTTTTTTACATGACACATTAATGGAAGTCAGCTTGTAAAATTGTAACTCAGGTTTAAAAACTTAAGAAAGTAGTTTAAAAATGGGCCATTGTTGTATTTGTTGTTCTACTTTGGTGGGGGAGAATAATTGTTCATAGAATTCCAAATTCTGAATTCTATCTTTGGCTGGAAAAACAGAAACTAGCCATAACCCAGGAACTGGCATTCTCCACACAAGTATAAGCCCGCTTACCTACTTCTTACCCTGGGAGCTTCATGTCATTTTGAAAAATCTTCTCATGGCTTATTTAATCTTCCCATTTTTTTACCTAAAGAGAAAAAAAATCTAGTTTACTTGTCTACAAAGTGAGAATTTGAAATCCAAAACATAAATGTTGCTCTAGAAATGTTCCAAACTTTTTCTCTTCTTTTTTACAGTATCTGCTGTGTCCTGTTACTTTAAGTACAATGTAATTCATGCAAGACCTGAAGGATATTTCTCCAACTCAATTGCGGTCGATGTAATTTTCATGATTTAGATTTGCACAATCCTATTTCTATGTTCTGACTTCTGATTCACTCTACAGTGGACCATATCTGGCTTCTGACCTAACGATTTCATCAAAATTGTTCTTATGTAACCCAGTGTTACCCCGGATCAGCCTTCCTTTCAGAGCTAGATTAAGGTTGGCTTGAATCACTCAACTCCACATCCTTCAGATATACAAGGTCAGTGCAAGATGCTCTCATTTTCATAATTGCCTCTATCTGTGGACTTTTATATTCTTATACACTATGTCCCTCCCACAGGCCTAGACATGAAACACTGCCATTTTACTCCAAAGAAACAAAACTCCTCATTCATGAGTTTATTGAAGATTCAGGTTAAACTGAATCAAGTTACCCTAGTCTCAAACCCTCATTTATCCTATCTCCTTGGACAAATCTCTTGTCTCCTGGATTGCCAAAGGAAGTTCAAATTCTTTTTCAATTGGTCAGGATGATTTGACTATCAGCAGTTCATAGTACCTGGCTTTATAACTAAGCCACCTAGGGATTCAGCAGAAAAGAAGGGGGGTGAGGAGAGTCATCATTTACCAGGATCCACACTTCCTAGAAAGCTGTTGTAATATTAAACAACAAAACTGTTTTTAATTCCAATCTTCTCATAAAACAGGAATAATTATATACTTCCTTACTAATGTGTCCATTGTATTTTTTCCTCCAAGAAGTGGCTAAGGGGAAAATGAGCCCCAGTAATACTTTGTGGCATCCAATCTTTCTACCCTGATCCTTTGACTTTCTGCCCCAGCCCCTCTTAGTTCTCCTAGAATTAGGACTAAGGTTAAGTATCCTCTTGGGATATGACTTTCTTCCTTTCCTCTAGATACAAAAAGAGTTTCTTACCAAACCCCATACACACAACAGGAGGTCCCTTCCTAGTTGCAGACTCTTTTACTCCAGCTGGACTCCCATAGCTCTGGGCTCCCACTAGATCAGACAGGGGCCCCTGCTTGTCAGCAAATTTTGGCTGACCTTGGGAGACCAAAAACTGGAATATCATTTTTTGATCTAAACAGATTTCCTGATTTAACATTGGCCAGGAAGGTGGGCTGCACCCTCTCTCCCATCATGGTTTTCACATGATATCAAAGGACTCTCATGAGAGTCTAACTCTCATGAGTTGGGCATTCTATGCTCCCCTTTAGGCGCCTGCTTCCTGCAAATAGAGGAGATGAGTGCTATAAAACCTATTCATGCTGGACTTGGGATGGCTCTTCTCCATCTTCCCAATTCTGAGCTGGAGCCTCCATGCCCAACTCTGCTCTGCTCTTCTTCCTGATAGCAGCTAATGTATGCTCCTGTTCTGCCCCCAAATTAATCTTACTAACAGTGAGAACTTGGAGGAGTCTTCAGGTCTTGGGAATTTCAAGTTTCCCCAGAAATGTTTTGTTGTAAACAGTGTCCACACTCTTTGTTCCAATAAAGCTCAGTTCCTTAAGCTATTTTGAATGTCTTGTTATGTTGTAGCTTACTGCAAAATTCACTCTAATTTTATCACAAATGCAGGAACGTTTTTTTCCTTCCTGTTAATATATACTCAAACATATTAGCAAGTACTGGTGACTGTCCACATCACTGTATACCCATTCAAAGTTGTTGCCAGCTTCAAGACCATATTTGAATCCTATTAGGTCCCGTAAACTCTGTGAATGGACTCTGTGAACAGTCTCTGAGTCCTGCTGTTTTGACCACATTGTGTTGTTCCAAGCACAAAGCAAAATCTTTCTTTCCAATCCCTGTCATTGCGCTTCCCTAGACAGTCACTGCATGGGGCAGTTTATGGACATCAACAATGTTTACCTAATTCCAGATCCACACTGTAGGAGTCCAGCCTTCAAGGAAAACGGTAGTTTTTACAGCTTTTGCCTGAATAATGAGAAGAGAAGTTTTTCATATTTTTACCTGAGAATAAGAATAATTACATTCTAGGATATCACCCAAACAATAATAAAATAAAGTGTGTCTGTACAATATAAATGCCCCATACAAACACATAAGGTACATGCAGAAGCCGTTTATAGCACTACCTGGTATATGGAATATGCACTACCAGACATACAGAGTTAATGTTCCCTGATAATTTTCAAGTGACAACTATCAGCTCCTACATATTCACAAGGAATCCTTTATATTGGTGTTGGTACAAGCTTCTGAAAACGTTTTAAATCCTACACACACCTTCAGTTTTCTATTAAATGTTGTAACACTAGGGTTTTCTCTAGTGGTGAAATTTGACATTGGCCTACACAATAATTTCAAAAGAATTTTAGTTCTTTCACTTATTTCTCTCTAACATCATTCATAAACCAGAAGACCACTCATTGGAGGACTGACAAGAATATAAAGCTTTTCTCTTTTTTTTTTTTTTTTGCCTTTTTGATGAGCTTTGATAATCTCTTAACTAATCACTCAGTCAACTAACATTTACTTAGTAATATATATGGTATTGAAGACACAAAAATGACTCAAGCAGCTTGATATCTAGGGACATAGACATATCTAGGGACATAGATATGAAGGTAATTAAAATGGAGTATAATAGCTATTACATCAGAGGAACAATCAACAATCAATCAAATAGAGGGAAAAATTAGTCCTAAGTTCACAGAGAAGGAAATCTTGAGCTGTGCCTCAATGGGTGCATCAGGTTTTGCTAAGTGGAGAAAGAATATTAAGAGCCTACGTAATAGCATGAGGAAAGTTCACGCTGGTGAAAGAGTATGGTCTGACATGGGGTATATGAAAAGGGTTGGGAGAGAGGTGTAGCTGGACCAAACAATGAAGAGGGGGAAGGATTTAGTTCTATAGACCAGGTGTAGTTACAGAAGGTTTTCAAGGAAAGGATTGGCATACTCAAATCTGTGTTTCAGAAAAACATGACTTTTCAGCCTGGGCAACATAGCAAGACCTATTCTCTACAAAAAGTAAAAAAAAAAAAAAAAAAAAAAAAAAAATCAGTCAGGCATGGTGATACAAGCCTCTACTCCCAGCTACTTGGAAGGCTGAGAGGTAGGAGACTCTTGAGCCAAAGAGTTGGAGACTGCAGTGAGCCAGGATTGTGCTACTGCTCTCCAGCCTGGGCAAAAAAGTGAGACCGTATCTCACAAAAGGAAAAAAAAAAAATGCCTTTGGCAGCACTGTGAAGGATAGTTTGAAGAGAACGGAGACTGGAAGGAGGAAGAGCAGTTGAGAAGCTGTGTGTTAAGGCACAATTGAGAAGCTGTGTATTAAGGTGTAATTAAGGAGAAAAATCTTGAATCTAAAACCAGTGGCTGTGAGTAAAGTTATATGAAAGGTTCTTGTAACTGCTGCCATCAGTGCAAGAACTATAGAAGACTGATCTGCCTGCTCCTGTTGAAGCAGTCTGGAAGTCCTAAGGAATTTATACCCCACCAAGCAGCCCTCCCCACAAGTGACTGGTAAAAGTCTTATAAAACAGACAAGGCCACAGAGTTTTCCACGGAATTAAACTCTAGTTGCCCACTTTGGTAGCCAGTTTTAAAATGCACTCTTACACCCATGTTTATAACAGCATTGTTCACAACAGCCAAAAGATAGAAACAGCCTAAATGTTAACTGATGGATGGATGGTGTATTAGTCCGTACTTGCTTTGCTATAAAGAAACACCTGAGACTGGGTAATTTATAAAGAAAAGAGGTTTAATTGGCTCATAGTCCCACAGGCTATACATGTCGTACAGGAAGCATGATACTGGCATCTGCTGAGCTTCTGGGGAGGGTCAGGAAGCTTACAGTCATAGCAGAAGGCAAAAGGAGGGCAAGTCATCTCACATGGTAGAAGCAAAAGCAGGGGGTGGGGGAGGTGCTGCACACTTTTAAACAATGAGATCTTGCAATAACTTACTATCATGAGACCAGCACTAAGAATATGGTGCTAAATCGTTCATGAAGGATCACCACCATGATCCAGTCACCACCCACCAGGTCCCGTCTCCAACACTGGGGACTACAATTCAACATGAGATGTGGGTGGGGACACAGATCCAAATCATATCAGATGGGTAAACAAAATGTGGTGTGTGCATCCAGGAAAATATTTTTCAGCCTTAAAAAGGGAGGAAATTCTGACACACGCTGTGGCATGGATGGCTTATTTCAATTAGCATAATGTCTAAGTGACGTGTTAATGCCATCATGCTAAGTGAAACAAGCCATTCAAAAAAGTACAAATACTCTATGATTCCACTTATATGAGGTACCTAGAGTAGTCAAATTCATAGAGACAAAAAGTAGAATGGTGGTCGCCAGGGGGTAGGGAGAGGGGAGAATTCAGAATTAGTGTTTAATAGACAGGAAATTTCAGTCTGGGGAAAAAACTTGTTAAAGATGGGTGGTGTGATGGTTTCACAACAGCATAAATGTACTTAATGCCACCAAACTATCAAAATTGTTAAAAATTGTAAAAATTGTAAATTTTGTTATATATATTTTATCATAATTTTTAATGTACTCTTATTGGCACTATTTTCTTCCTCGTATCACCTTCCCCATATCCCTATTGGGATCCCATTTTGCTTTTTAGTGGAATTACTAGAAATATAATTTTTTTTTTTTTTTTTTTTTTTTGAGACGGAGTTTCGCTCTTGTTACCCAGGCTGGAGTGCAATGGCGCGATCTCGGCTCACTGCAACCTCGGCTCACCGCAACCTCCGCCTCCTGGGTTCAAGCAATTCTCCTGCCTCAGCCTCCCTAGTAGCTGGGACTACAGGCATGTGCCACCATGCCCAGCTAATTTTTGTATTTTTAATAGAGACGGGGTTTCACCATGTTGACCAGGATGGTCTCGATCTTTTGACCTCGTGATCCACCCGCCTCGGCCTCCCAAAGTGCTGGGATTACAGGCGTGAGCCACCGTGCCTGGCTAGAAATATAATTTTTGTCTCAATACCTGCTTCTGAAAGAGCTCAAAGTAGGAAAGTGATACCAGAAGGAGTTGCAGAAAGCGGAGCCTAAAGATGGGATTCTGAAACTGGATCACGTGCCAGCAATATGCCAAAAGGACACCATTGCAGGTTGTGGCAAGATGGACCCCAATGATTCCACCTCCTGGTATTCATGCCCATATGTAACACCTTCTCCTTATGTGTGGGCTGGACTTCTGACTCCATTTTAACAGCAGAAATGATAGAATGTCACTTCTAAGATTAGAAGTCTTTTTATAAAAAGACCATGACTTCCATCTGGGGAGAAGTCAGATGCTGCCCTGGGGAGAGCCCTGAGTAAGCCTGAAAGTTGATTTTCTGAGGCCTAGCAACACCATGTGTGTGAAATTCAGTGTGGATTCTTCTTGAGTTAAGTCTTGAGATGACTGGAACTCTAGACAACACTTCAATTACAGCTTTGTGAGAGACTCTAAACCAAACCACCAGCTAAGCTGTCCCTGGATTCTCAACCAACAGAAACTTTGGGAACACAAATTTTTTTTAAGCTGCTAAATAATACATAACTAATGTATGATGATAAGTGGGGTAAGAATCCCCTCAGCATGCTGTTTTAACACAATTACACCGATGTCTCACTGACAGTGAGTTGAGATGGGATGTAGAGTGAAGGGTATGCACCACCTTGTGAACTATCATTAGTACTTGAGAGATAAGATGACAATGATAATTACAAGAACTGTGAGTTTCGTGAGTCATTTTTAAGTGAAGAAAAAAAAATGGCAGTCTTGAGTCAGCCAATAACCAATAAGGGGCATGACTGAAAACCATAAGACCTCTTTGACAGCATTTAAATTTTCCCTTATCTCCTACAACCAGAGGACAAATTGGGCTGAAAATCATACTTAGGATTTGATCATGAGATTAGACAAATTGCAGAGAAGTTTTATTCTACAGTCCCCCACAAACCTCTGAAACTAAATTAACGGTCCTAATACAAAAGGAGTGGAATCTTGAGACTCAACTGGGAACATTTTGGGAGTCTTGAACGCCAGATTCTCCCAAGCCCTCCAGGATTAAAGAAGGGGCCCACTTCCCCTTGCTATAGCATAGCAGTCTCTCTACCTAGACAGCGTGTGAAGTCTTCCTAAGGTGAATGGCTCACCAGATGGAAAGGCACCAGAGAGGAGTCAGAGCCAGACAGCCAAATAAAACCTTCCAGTGATTATCCCTCCTTCAGGATCACCACCCTCGGAAACACCAAAAATGGATAGTTGAACAATTATCCATATAGGAAAGCATCATAAGAACAAAAATAGGTGAGTGATCACAGTACCTGGTTTTGACATCATATCAGCGAGACAGGCGCTGAGGAAGGTAGGAAAGACAGTCTTATATTGCCTACACCACCCCTCCCCTATCCCCGGCAACACAGAGAGAACCCTTGCGAGATTGTGTGAGGGAGAAAGAAGTGATTGTGGGACTGTACATTGGAACTCAATGCTTCCCTGTCACAGGTGAACACAACACAGTGCTGAATCCAGCTAGAGCTCGTGGAGGGAGCATTTAGTCAAGCCCTAGCCAGAGAGAAAGTCTCCATTTCAGCAGCAGAAACCTAAGTTCTGGCTATCCCCACCACTGCAGGCTAAAGTGCCCTAGGATTCTGAGTCAATTTGAAAGGCAGTATAGGCCACAAGGACAGCAGTCCTTGGGCAAATTCTAGGTATTGTGCTGGGCTTCAAGCCAGTGGACTTAAGGGGATACATACAATCTATTAAGACACCAGCTGTGGCAGCCAAGGGAGTGCTTATGTCACCCCACTTCTCAACTCCAGGAAATGCAGCTTGCAGCTCCTGGAGAGATTCCTTCTGCTTGTGGAAAAAAGAGCGAATTGTACAAAGGACTTTGTCTTGCAACTTGCATGTCAATTCAGCACAATAAAATAAAGCATCAAACAGGGTCTTGAAGACCCCTATTCCAGGCCCTAGCTGTCAGATGACACCGCTATATATATAGAAGAGAACATGCTGCCCTGAAGAGAAGAACCCAATCCTGTCAGGATTCACCACCTACTAACTAAAGAGTCCTTGGGCCTTGAATAAACATCAGTAATAGCCAAGCAGTAGTCACCACAGGCCTTAGGTGACACCCAGAACTGTGCTGGCTTCAGGTATGACCCAGAACAGTTCCAGTTGTGGTGGCCACAGGAAAAGACTCCTTCTGCTTGAGTAAAGAAGAAGAAAAAGTAAAACAGACTTTGTCTTGCAACTTTGGTACCAACTCAGCCACAGTAAAATAAAGCACCAAGCAGACTCATCAGTATAAAGACCCTGATGCCATGCATGTTCCTAGACAGCATCACTGGGCCAGAAGGGAATCTAATGTCCTGAAGAGAAAAATCTAGTGCTGGCAGGACTCATCACCTGTTGACTAAAAACATCTGAGTCCTTGAAGAAAACATCAGCAGTAGCCAGGAAATAGTCACCATGGGCTTTGAGCAAGACTCAATACCATGCTGGCTTCAGGTATGACCCAGCACAGTCCCACCGGTGGTAGACACAGGATTAATTGCATAATCCCTGTCCCAACTCTAGGCAGCCTGGTACGGAGAGAAAGACTGTTTGGGAAAAAGTAGGGGAAGACAACAAGAGACTCTCCCTGATAATTAAGATAATTCTCCCAGCAGTTATCCAAGACCACCAAGGCAGTACCTCTACAAGTCTGCAAGAGTCACAGCATGACTAGGCTTAGGGAGAATGATAGTGAAGCTACAGCTGCAGTGACCAAAGACTTAGATCACTACTCTCAATTCTTTTTAAGTGCCCGGAAAGCCTTCTCAAGAAGGTTGGGTACAAGCAAGCCAAGACTGTGAAGACTACAACTCCTTTGTGCCCAGATATCAATGAACATCCACAAGCATCAAGATCACTCAAGAAAACATGGCCTCACCAAATGAACTAAATAAGGCATCAGTGACCAATCCTGGAGTTACAAAGACATGCAACTTTTCAGATATATAATTCAAATAACTATTTTGAGGAAGCTCAATGAACTTCTGAACTTTAAGATAATACAGAGAAGAAATTCAGATTCCTATCAGATAAAGTTAACAAAGAGCTCAAAATAAAGTTTAAAATCAAGCAGAAATTCTGCAGCTAAAAAAGTCCATTGGCAAACTAAAAAGTATATCAAAATCTCTCAACATCAGAATTGATCATGAAGAAGAAAGAATTAATGAGCTTGAAAAAACAGTCTGAGAAGAAAAAGGAATTTAAAAAACTGAAACACACCTATAAGATTTATAAAATAGTCAGAAAGAGCAAATCTGAGAGCTGTTGAACTTAAAGAGGAGGTAGAGGGAGAGATCAGTAGAGAGAAAAAATTATTCAAAGAGATAATAGAGAGCTTTCAAAATCTACAAAGACATCAATATTCACGTCAAGAAAGTTATAGAACACCAAGAAGATTTAATCCAAATAATACTACCTCATGACATTTAATGATCAAATTCCCTGTAAAAAAAACCATGATCCAATTAAACTTATTTTCTTTGTAAATTACCTAGTCTCTGGTATTTCTTTATAGCAGTATGAGAACTGACTCATACAGAGAATTCATACTAAAAGTGGAGCACTGCTATAAAGACACCTGAAAATGTGGATGCAGCTTTTAGAATTGGGTAATGGGCATATTTTGCATATTTGGAGGGCTCAGAAGGAAACAGGAAGATGAGGAAAAGTTTGGAACTTTCTCAAGACTAGTTGAATGGTCATGACCAAAATGCTGATAGTGATATGGACAGTGAACTCCAGACTGAGGTGGTCTCAGATGGAGATCAGCAACTCATTGGGAACTGGAGTAAAGGTCACTTTGGCTACGCTTTAGGAAAGAGCCTTGCTGCATTGTGCCCTGCTCTAGGGATCACAGAACTTTGAACTTTAGAGTGATTATTAGAGTATCTCTGGTGAAAGAAATTTCTAAGCAACTAAGCTTTCAGGATGTGGCCAGGTTGCTTATAGCAACCTATGCTCATATGCATGGGCAGATAAATAACCTGAACTTATATTTAAAGAAGCAGAGTGTAAAAATTTGGAAAATATGGAGCCTGTCCATGAGGTAGAAAAGAAAACAAAAACCCATTTGCAGAAGAGGAATTCAAGCAGGCTACTGAAATTTGCAAAAGTAAACAGGAGCCAAAGTGCTAATAGCCAAGACAATGGGAAAAGGGCCTTGAAGACATTTCAGAGACCTTTGCAGCAGCCCCTCCCATCACAGGCCCAGAGGCCTAAGAGTACAGAATAGGTTCATGGGCCACATCCAGGGCCTGGTTGTCCTGCACAGCCTCGGGACACTGCTCCCTGTATCCCAGCCACTCCAGCTCCAGCCATGTCTCAAAGGGTCCGAGGTACAACTCAGGCCACTGCTTCAGAGGGTGCAAGCCATAAGCTTTAGCAGCTTCCACAACATGCTAAGCCTGTAGATGCATAGAATGCAAGAGTCAAGGCTTGGGAGCTTCTACCTAGATCTCAGAGGATGTAAGGGAAAGCCTGGGTGTACTGGCAGAAGCCTGCTGCAGGGGTGGAGCCCCCACAGAGAACCTCTAGCAGGGCAGTGAAGAGGAGAAATGTGGGGTTATAGTCCTCACACAAAGTCCCCACTCACTAGGGCACTGCATGCTCGAGCTGTGAGAAAAGGACTACCATCCTCCAGACCCTGGAATGGTAGAGCCACTGACAGCTTGCACCATGTGCCTGGAAAAGCCACAGACAGTCAATGCCAGCCCTTGAAAAAAATCACAGGGACTGGACACTGCAAAGCCCACAAGGGCAAAGATGCCCAAGCCTTTGGGAGCCCACTTGCATATGAGACATAGAGCCAAAAGAAAATTAGTTTTGGAGTTTTAAGATTTAAATAACTGCCCTACTGGGTTTAGGACTTACACTGGGCCTGTAGCTCCTTTTTTTTTTTTTTGGTCAATTTATCCATTTTGGAATAGGAGTATTTACCCAATGCCTGTACCTCCATCATATCTTGGAAGTGATTAACTTGTTTTAGATTTTACAGGTCAATAGGTAGAAGGGACTAGCATTGTCTCAGATGAGACTTTGGACCTTTAACTTTTGAAGTTAATGCTGGAATTAGTTAAGATTCTGGGGGCTGTTATAAAGGCATGATTGTATTTTAAAGTGTGAGAAAGACATGATATTTGAGAGGGGCTGGGGAAGAATGACATGATTTGGATCTGTGTCCTTGCTCAAATTTAATGTCAAATCTTAATCCCTAATGTTGGAGGTGGTGCCTGATGGGAGGTGATTGGATCATTGGGATGAATTTCCTCCTTGGTCCTGTTCTCATGATAGTGAATGACTTCTCATGAGATCTGGTTGTTTAAAAATGTATAGCACATTCCCCACCCCACAACCTTCCTCCCACTCCATCCATGTGAAATGCCATCCTCCCACTTTGCCTTCTGCCATAATTATAAGTTTTCTTGATCCCCCCCAAAGCAGAAGCTGCTCTGTTTCCTGTATAGCCTATAAAAACCATACAGCAATTAAACATCTTTTTTTTTTATAAATTACCCAGTCTCAGGTATTTCTTTATAGCAGTGCTAGAACTAACTAATACAACACATAGTCATCAGATTGCCTAAGGTTGACATAAAAGAAAAAAATATTAAAGATAGCTAGAAAAAAGGGGCAAGTGACATACAGAGGGAAGCCCATTGGGCCAACAGCAGACCTTTCAGCAATAACCCTACAAACCAGAAGAGATTGGGGGCATTCTTAAAGAAAATAAACTACAACCAAGAATTTCATATCCAACCAAACTAAGCTACAAAAGTATAGGAGAAATAAGATCATTTTAAGACAAGCAAATTCTAAGGGAATTTGTTATCACTAGACATGCCTTACAAGAGGCCCTTGATGAAATGTTAAATGTGGAAATGAAAAACCATTACTGATCACCAAAAAAACACACTTAAGTACGTGGATGATTGACACCACAAGCACTTCGCAATCAAGTCTGGATAATAACCAGCTAACAGCATAATGATAGGATCAAATCTCCACCTATCTATATTAACCTTGAATGTAAATGGGCTAAACACCACACTAAAAGGCACAGATTGGCAAATTGGATAAACAAGCAAGACTAGATTACACACTGTCTTGAAGAGACCAATCTCACATACAAAGACACCCAGGGGCTCAGAGTAAAAGGATGGAGAGAAATCAACCAAGCAAATGAAAACAGGAAAAGGTAGTGTGATGGTTAATACTGAGTGTCAACTTGATTGGCTTGAAGGATGCAAAGTATTGATCCTGGGTGTGTCTGTCAGGGCATTGCCAAAGGAGATTAACATTTGAGTCAGTGGGCTTGGAAAGGCAGACCCACACTTAATATGGGTAGGCACCATCTGATCATCTGCCAGCATGGCCAGAATCTAAACGCAGACAGAAAAGCGTGAAAAGACCAGACTGGCTTAGCCTCCCAGCCTACATCTTTCTCCCATGCTGGATGCTTCCTGCCTTTAAACATCAAACTCCAAGTTCTTTGGATTTGGGACTCAGATGGGTTTCCTTGCTCCTCAGCTTACAGAGGAGTTGTATTGTGGGATCATGTGATCATGTGAGTTAATACTTCTTAATACACTCATATATATACTCCAAGGTGTGTGTACACACACATACACACACACACACACACACACACACACACACAAACACACACACACACCCCTACCTATTAGCTCTGTTTCTCTAGAGAACCCTAATACAGATTTTGGTATCAGGAGTGGTTCTAGAGGAACAGAATATTAAGGATGGAGTCTTTCATTAGTTTTAGGATTTCTGGAGTTGGCTACTTAATATGATTATATCCAAAAATGCTAAGGACTCTACTTTTAATAGTATGAAGAATACCGACAGTCCTTGGCATGAACTGTTTAGATAGTTACACAAAATAAGTGCATTTGACACTCCTGATTTCACCACTTATGAGAGATAAGGAGTTAGTGACTCTATACATAATACTTTTGACGATATGTGGAGAACCAACAGACATAATGAAGTTCGTTGGTTGCTCCTAAGTTCACTGGACAAACCGAAGAAAGAAAATGATGAACTCAGGGATTCTAACTCCAGGCTTCAGAACCAGATACTTAGCCTCAAATCTGCTAAGATTGCCCTGAGAGTTTTATTTCCTGTAGAGAAGAGCTGAAATTACAGAAAATCAGACACAAGCTCTTATCATGCAAGTGGCTGACTTGCAAAGAAAGATTCATGCACAGCCTCGCCAAGTATCTCCTGTTAAAGTGAGGGCATTGATTGGAAAAGAATGGGGCCCTGCAACTTGGAATGGGGATGTGTGGGAGGACCCTGATGAAGCTGGGGACACTGAGCTTATAAACTCTGATGAATCTTTTTTGCTAGAAGAAACAGCTTCCCCATCCCCAGTAGTGGCAACGTCCCCTCTTTGATCCACGTTGCCATCATCCTTTCCACCTTTGTCTGAAAAGACAAACCCTGCACTGCCTGAGGCAACAGTGACAGCCCTCCTTGAGGCAGCTGCCAGGCAAGATAATGTTAATTCACCTTAGAAGCCACCTCCAACACCCCTGTTTACTTCTAGACCTATAATTAGACTAAAGTCCCCATAGACCCGTAGAGATGAGGCTGAGTATGACCCATGAGGAGGTGCACTACACTACAAAAGAACTGCTTGGGATTTCTAATTTCTATAAGCAGAAATATGGAGAACAAGCACTGGAATGGATATTAAGGGTGTGGGATAATGGTGAAAGGAGTATAGCATTGGGTCAGGCTGAATTTATTGATTTGGGCCCACTAAGTAGGGATTCTGCAGTTAATGTTACATCTTGGAGAGTTAAAAAGGGTTCAAATAGTTTATTTGCTTGGTTAGCTGAAATAAGGATTAAAAGATGGCCCACTGTGAGTGAGCTGGAAATGCCTGATTTCCCTTGGTTTAATGTGGAGGAAGGGATCAAAAGGCTCACAGAGATTGGAATGTGGGGTGGATTAGTCACTTTAGATCTACTCATCCTACCTGGGAGAGTGCAGAAAATATACCAGTAACCAATGCTTTGTGAAATAGATTTGTGAGGGCAGCACCTGCATCGTTGAAAGGCCCTGTTATTGCTCTTCTCTGTATGTTAGATCTAACAGAGGGACTCACAGTCAATCAACTACAGAATTTATATAGGAATAACTGGATCCTAAGGTGGCAGGGACAAAGTGGTGGCTCTCAACCATCAAAGGCAAGGTGGGCATAGCTACTGTAATGGACATCAGAGGCAAAACAGCAATCAGAATAATCTGACTCATGTAGGGCTCTGGCATTGGTTAGTTAACCTTGGTGTTTCTAGAAGTAAAATTGATAGGAAACCTATCGCATTCCTACTTAATGTATATAAGAAGAAAACTTTCAGGTAGAATGGAAAAAAGACTAATTTGAATTATAAAAACAGAATCACAGTCCCTCAATAAATTTCCAGACTTCAGCCAGTTTACAGACCCAGAACCCCTTGAATGAAGGGGAGGCCAGGTCTTCTTGAGGAAGGACCCCACTACATTACCAACAATTGCAGTGAATCTTTATCCCATCCTTCCCCAAGGAGCCCTCCAGCCTTTTACCAGGGTAACTGCATTGGGGAAAGGGAAATGATCAGACATTTAGGGACTAATGGACACTGGCTCTGAGCTGACATTGATTCCAGGGGACCCAAAAATGTCATTGTGGTCCTCCAGTTGAAGTATCAGCTCATGGGGGGTCAAGTAATTAACAGAGTTTTAGTTCAGGTATGACTTACAGTGGGTCTAGTGGGTTCCCAAACACATCCTGTGGTCATTTCCCCAATGCCAGAATGCATAATTGGCACAGACATACTTAGCAGCTGACAGAACCCCCAAATTGGCTCCCTGACTAGTAGGGTGAGGGTTACTATGGTGGAAAGGCCAAATGGAAGCCATTAGAGCTTTTTTTTATTTACTAGAAAAATAGTAAATAAAAAAAAAAATCACATCCCTGGAGGGATTGCAGAGATTAGTGCCACCATCAAGGACTTGAAAGACACAGAGGTGGTGATTCCCACCACATATCCATTCTCTTATTTGGTCTGTGAAGAAGACAGATGGATCTTAGAGAATAACAGTGGATTATCATAAGCTTAGCCAAGTGGTGACTTGTGGCTGCCTTCCAAATGCAGCTGCTGTACCAGATGTGGTTTCATTGTTTGAGCAAATTAACACATATCCTGATATACAGTATGCAGCCATTAACTTGGCAAATGCCTTTTTCTCCATTCTTGTCCATAAGGCCCACCAGAAGTAATTTTCCTTCAGCTGGCAAGGCCAGCAATATACCTTTAGTGTCCTACCTCAGGGGCATATCAGCTTCCTGGCGTTATGTCATAATCTTATTTGGAGAGACCTTGATAGCTTTTAGCTTCTACAAGATACCACACTGGTCCATTACATTGATGACATTATGTTGATTGGATCCAGTGAACAAGAAGTAGCAAATACACTGGACTTATTGGTGAGACATTTGCATGCCAGAGGATAAGAAATAAATCTGACTAAAATTCAGGAATCTTCTAACTCAGTAAAATTTCTAGGGGTTCAGTGGTGTGGGGCCTGTCAAGATATTCCTTCTAAGGTGAAGGATAAGTTGCTGCATTTGGCTTCTCCTACAACCAAGAAAGAGGCACAGTGTCTAGTCGGCCTATTTGGATTTTGGAGGCAACACATTCTTCATTTGGGTGTGTTACTCTGGCCCATTTATCAAGTTACTGAAAAGTCTGCTAGTTTTGAGTGTGGTCCAGAACAGAAGAAGGCTCTCCAACAGGTCCAGGCTGCTGTGCAAGCTGCTCTGCCACTTGGGCCATATGACGCAGCAGATCCGATGGTGCTTGAGGTGTCAGTGGAAGATAGGAATGCTGTTTGGAGCCTTTGGCAGGCCCCCATAGGTGAATCACAACACAGCCTCTAGCATTTGGGAGCAAGGCCCTGCTATCTTCTGCAGATAACTACTCTCCTTTTGAGACATAGCTTTTGGCCTATTACTGGGCTTTGGTGGAAACTGAACATTTGACTATGGGTCATCAAGTCACCATGCAACCTGAACTGCCTACCATGAACTGGGTGCTTTCTGACCCATCTAGCCATAACATGGGTTGTGCTCAGCAGTATTCCATCATAATGAAAGAGGTAAGAAAGAGTGTTTATGGAATACAGGAGATTCTTAGGGTTTCTCTTAGTATCACCATGCCCAGCAATTATGGTCAATGGGAAGCTACAACAGCCCAACTCAGGCAGGACTACAAATGGCCCAGACCCTTCAAGAATGAAGGTTTGGATCACTTCACAAGGGAAAAAACATGACCTGCTGAGGTGCTTGCTGAAGGCAAAGGGAATACAGAATGGGTAGTAGAAGGTTGGTCAAGGTTGGTCATCAATACCAGCTACAACCACGTGACCAGTTGCAGAAACAAAGACTATAATTTTCATGAGTATTTCCTCCTTCTTTCGTTAAAAACATGTTTGTGCATGTATACACTAAGAAAATATCTATATTTTATTTATCTACATTTTACTTTCTATTCCCTTTATGATATTACATAAGATTTATTGACTTCATAACAGCACTTAAGCATTGTTAACTTTATGTAATAGCATTTGGGTTGGGGATTGGTGGATTGACGCATTTCTGATTGTACGAAGGATACTTGTATTAAGTTGGACATAAATATTGCCTTATTATTGTCTTTATTTGAATAGTATGTATGATCTCAGGAGATGTGTATGGGTTCAAGTTGACAAGGGGTGAGGGGCTAGGGGAAGGAGAGCATTAGGACAAATATCTAATGCATGCAGAGTTTAAAACCTAGATGACAGGTTGACAGGTGCAGCAAACCACCATGGCGCATGTATACCTATGTAACAAACCTGCACGTTCTGCACATGTATTCCAGAACTTAAAGTACAATAATAATAAAACTACTTATCAGGTACTATGCTGATTACCTGGGTGATAAAATTGTCTGTAAACTAAACTCCCACAACACATAATTTACCCATGTAACAAACCTGCACATGTACCCCTTGAACCTAAAATTAAAGTTGGAAAGAAAAAAAAATATTTGGAAGCCTAAGGTGAGAAGATCACTTGAGCCCAGGAGTTAAGAGATCAGCCTTAACAGTGTGGGACTCTGTTTCTACCAATTTTCTTTTTTTTTAATTAGCTGGGCATGGTAGTGCATGCCTGTAGTCCCAGCTACTCAGGAAGCTGAAGTGGGAAGATCACTTGAGCTTGGCAGGCCACAGCTGCAGTGAGCCATGATCCTAGCACCACACTCCAACCTTGGTGACACAGTGATACCCTGTCTCAAAAACAACAAAAATATTGAACATGCATATGCAGCAGAATAAATTTAGACCCTTATCTTTACCGTATACAAAAATCAATAAAAATCAACTAAAGACTTAAATCTAAGACCTCAAACTGCAAAACTACTAAAAGAAAACTTTGGGGAAACTTTCCAGGACAATGGTCTAAGCAAAGATTTCTTAAGTAGTACCTCAATAGCACAGGTGACCAAAGCAAAATGGACAAAAGTGGTCACATCAACACAGGCACGGTGGCTCATGCCTGTAATCCCAGCATTTTGGGAGGCCGAGGCAGGCAGATCACGGGGTCAAGAGATCGAGACCATCCTGGCCAACATGGTGAAACCCCGTCTCTACTAAAAATACAAAAATCAGCCGGGCATGGTGGCATGTGCCTATAATCCCAGCTACTTGAGAGGCTGAGGAAGAAGAATCCCTTGAACAAGGGAGGCAGAGGTTGCAGCAAGCTGAAATTGTGCCACTGCACAGAAAGAGACTATGTCTCAACAAAAAAAAGTAATCACATCCAGTTAAAATGCTTCAGCACAGCAAAGAAAACAATGGATAAAGTGAAGAGATTTATAACAAAAATACATAAGGAACTCAAACATTTCAATAGAAAAAAAATCTCATAATCTAATTTTAAAACGGGCAAAAGATTTTTGTCTTCCAAGATGGCAGATTGGAGGCAGTGTTAGTGTGCCTCTCCCACTTGGTTCATACTCTGAATTTTTTTCCAAGAAGCAATGCAGGAACCTAACTGGGAAACTGAAATCCACAGATTATTTGAAAGAAGTGTCAGGCTGTAGCCTACACCATGAGCCAGGTGAAAAACTGTAATTCCCCAGAGTGTGAAAGAGTGAGAGAATGCCTCCAGGATATACACCCCCAGTGGAGAAACTGGTAATCCAGGCCAAGAGGGAAGGCGTGAACACTACTCAGCACTGGAACTCATTTAGGGAGCATCAAGAAATATAAAAGTAGAAATGGCAGCAGAATGAGCCTTGCATGTATTCCTAGTGTCCAGGACAAACTTCATTATTCATTATTTTGCCTCATAGGGGACCTCATGGAAGTCTGCCAAGTTACTCAGGCAGTAGTCACAGGTTGACAGAAGCTCTCAACTGAATTTCACAATATAACCTCAAGTGGGAAAGAACTCCCTTGGACAGAACTAAGGGGCAAGTGACAATTGTGCTGCAGCCGTGAGCTCAGGAGCTAGACACACTGGCTCTGTGGGAAGCATGGGCAGGGCCTGAAAGCCATGGTTGGTTGCACTCTCTATTCGGAAGATATATGGCTGGGGAAGTCTTGAGTTCTGGCCATAGTTGTCTGGAACTTAACTCTCTGCCACTAGCAGAAAACTGTGGGTTTGAGATCTGTCTTACCAAGGGCTCGGGAGCTAGGTGGGGTTTACCGCCATCTGTTACTCCCTACTCCCTGCACAAACACTTCTGTGCAACAGAAACAGAAATGCTTCTCTCTGGAACATTATCCCAGTAGCTGGAGAACAGCCCCACAACTCCCACAGAGGCCACTCCACACATGGAGAGTAAAAGCACAAACCTGCCTGACATAGCCTTCACCTGACTTTGGCCCTTCACTCGCCCTGGTGGCTTAAAACAAAGGATAGAAACTTTCAGAAGATCTATGGCCCTACCCATCACAAGAAAAACCAGACTACTGCTCCTGGATAACATAAGGCAAGCGAAAATCTGAGTACTACTACAGCAACTGGTGCTCCTTTGCAATTGCCACTCTTGGCTGGAGGCCAACAAACACAGTTCATTACAGCCTGTCAAGGTAGAATAACGTACCCAGGAAGGATAAAAGTTGTGCATGGCCTCAGCTATCACCATTGCCTGCATCACTCTGGCTAACTAGGAGGCCCTGAGTCTGTCCACATGAACTCCTCATTACTACAACCAGCATTTGAGAAAGCCAACACATTAAGGTTATCAATAACCTAGGGATCTCACAGAGTCCATGCCACTTTCCTAGCAACCCCCATCAGAACTAGTACTGGGACTCACTGCTGGGAGACTTGAGGACAGGTCATATCTCTAGACCTCTTGCAGACATTCTCCAGCACCAGCCTGGAATGGGCAGCTAGACCCATTGGAGCAACAGCATTCTGACTCTCAGGGACTTCTACACCTAGAGAAAGAGAAAGTTTACCACATCAAGGAACATCGCGTGATACAAAAGAACCAAGACAGCAGGCCCTGGGTTCCAATCTTTCTGCTGGTGGGAAGTCTCTTTCAGCAGGGGCACAGTTTGTGGTACTGGGCTCAGTAGAGAAAGTCTGCAGCTCCAGCTCAACAATCAGACAGCCCTGGTGCTCTTGAAGAGTCTTGGCAAATATTTCTTTTTCCCCTTATCCACCACTGTAGATACAGCTGGGGCTTTTTCCACAGGAGCTCACTATGGATGCACCTACAGACTTCTCTGGAACACTTCAAGGTGACTGCATCCCCACAGAAGAAGCACCCTCCAAATGCAGCCCTGCATAGGAGGCAGAGTCACAGTATTTTTCCACTTGGAACATCAATATTCCTGCAGATGAAAGGAGGTACCTGTCTAATTTGAATAGCCAGAACAATGGGTCAGGAGGGTGTCTGGGAAGTGAATAGTTTTCCTGTGTGCCTGGCAGGGGTGAAGTGGTTCCAGTCCTTCTCTCTGAGAAGACCTTAGTGTATTTCACTGAGTGTTCACCCAGTCACCTCTGTCAATTCTGGGACCTCTGCCCACCATTGGGTACTGCATTTACCTACCTGCTTTAGCCACAGCTGGTTTTTACCTATGGAAATTTCCCCTACTGGGCTGAAGCCTAAACTATTTAACCCAGTAAATACAATACTATGGGGAAAAGTTAATAAATAAAGAAGTGCACAACATGGGGGAATGAGATAAGCTTCAAAAGACCTCTGCCATTTCAACACTATAGGAGACAGTGAACTTGCTCACACACTGAACACACTACTGCTACAACTAGCATCTGAGAAATTCATCATACAAAGATTCTCTGTAACTAAGTAACTCATAGAGAGTCTTCACCTCTGAGAGCACCAAGAGCCAAATTCTACTACAGTAAACTATAAACATTAAAGTCATAACCTTAAGAGGGGGAAAAGAAATTTTTTAAGAAAACATCAAAGCAAAAATAAATTCAAGAATAATCATAAGAAATAGTCTACTAAAATGAGAAGAAACTAGAAAAGTAATTCTGGTAATATGGCAAAACAGGGTTCTATCATACCCCCAAAACGTTACACTAGCCCTTCACCAACGAATTCAAGCCGAGAATAAATCTTTGAAATACCAGATAAATTTAAAAGGTAAATTATTAAGCTATTCAAGGAGATACCAGAGAAAGGTGAAAAACAACATAAAGAAACTTTTTAAAAATTCAGGATATAAATAAAAAATTTTCTAACAAGATAGATATATTAAAGAAAACCAATCAGAACTTCTGGAAATCAAAGACACACTTACAGAATTATCAAATGCAGTGGAAAGTTTCAACAGTAGGCTAGAACAAGGGGAAGAAGGAAATTCAGAGCTCAGTGACAACACTTTCAAATTAACACAGTCAGACAAAAATAGAGAAAAAAGAATAAAAAGAAATGAGCAAAGTCATGAAGAAATATAAGACTGTGCAAAAAGGTCAAATCTAACAATATTTAGTGTTTCTGAGGGAGAAGAGAAAGCAAAAGTTTTGAAAATTTATTTGAGAGAATAATTGAGGAAAACCTCCCTGGCCTTGATAGAGAATTAGATATCCAAATACTGGAATCACAAAGAATTCCTGGGAGATTCATTGCAAAAACATCATCACCAGGGCATAGAGTCATTAGGCTATCTAGATTCAATATGAAGGAAAGAATTATATGAGCAGTGAGGCAAAAGCATTAGGTAACCTATAAAGAAAAACCTATCACACTAGCAGCAGACTTCTCAGCAAAAACCTTACAAGCCAAAAGGGATTGGGGACTTATATTTAGCCTTCTTAAACAGAATAACTGTCAGCTAAGAATTCTGTATGTAGCAAAACTAAGTTTCATAAATGAAGAAAAAATAAAGTCATTTTTAGACAAACAAACGCTGAAGGTATTTGTTACTCTCAGACAAGCCCCACAAGAAATGCTAAAAGAAGCTTTACGTCTTGAAACAAAAGCTCAGTATACACCAAGATAGAACTTTCTGAGAATTCACAAGGTCTATAAAATAACACAATAAAAAAAACAAAGTATCTAGTTAAAAATTAACATGGTGAATGGAACAGTACCTCACATCTCAATATTAACATTGGATGTAAAAGGCTTAAAGGCTCCACTTAAGAGATACAAATTGGCAGAATGAAACCAGACATGGTGACTCACACCTACAATCCTAGCACTTTAAAAGGCTGAGGCAGGTGGACCGCTTGAGTTCAGGAGTTCAAAACCAGCCTAGGCAACATGGTGAAACCCTGTCTCTACCAAAAATACAAAAATTAGCTGGGCATGGTGACACATGCCCGAAGTCCCAGCAACTCAGGAATCTGAGGTGGGAGGATGGCTTGACCTCAGAAGGTGGAAGTTGCAGTGAGCCATGAACATGCCACTACACTCCAGCCTGGGTGACAGAGCCAGACCCTGTCTGAAAAAAAAAAAAAACAATGCAACTTGGCAGAATTGATTTTAAAAAAAATCACAAACCAAATAACTGATGTCTTCAAGAAACCCACCTAACACATAAGGATTCATATAAACTCAAAGTAAAGGGGTGGTAAAAGATAATCCACACAAATGAAAACCAAAAGTGAGGAGGAGTAACTATTCTTGTATCAGATAAAACAGGCTTTAAAGCAGCAACAGTTAAAAAAAAAAAAAAAAAAAGACAAAGAGGGTTATTGTATAATGATAAAAAGATTATTCCAACAAGAAGATGTTACAATCCTAAATTTACATGCACCAACATTGGAGTTCCTATATTCAAAAAACAATTACTAATTGACCTAAGAAATAAGATAGTTATCAACACAATAATAGTGGGGGACTTGAATATCCCACTGAGATCACTAGATTGATCATTGAGACAGAAAGTCCATACAGAATCAATGAACTTAAACTAGACTCTAGAAGAAATGAACCTAACAGATACTTGCAGAACATTCTGCCCAAGAACTGCAGAATGTACATTCTTCTCATCAGCACATGGAACATTCTCCAAGATAGATCATATGACAGACCACAAAACCAGTCTCAATAAATATTAAAATATCAAAATTATATCAAGTATCTTCTCAGATTGGCAGAATGAAGCCAGGCATGATGGAACAAAATTAGAAATAAACTACAAAAGTAACACTTAAAAACATACAAATATCTGGAAGTTTAAAAATCTGCTCCTGAATGATATTTGGGTTAACAATGAAATCAAGATAGAAATTTAAAAATTCTTTGAAATGAATGATGATAGTGACACAAGTTCTTGAAACTTCTAGGATACAGCAAAAGCAGTGCTAAGAGGAAAATTTATAGCACTAAATGTCTACATCAAAAAGTCTGCAAGATCACAAACTGACAACCTGTCATCACACTCCAAGGAACTAGAGAAACATAAACAAACTGAACCTAAAGCTAGCAGAAGAAAAGAAATAACAAAGATCAATGCAGAGCTGAATGAAATTGAAACAAAGAAAAAACAATACAAATGATAAATGAAACAAAAAGCTAGTTCTTTGAAAAGATAAACATAATTGGCTGGGCACAGTGGCTCACATCTGTAATCCCAGCACTTTGAGAGGCCAAGATGGGAGGATCACCTGGGTCAGGAGTTTGAGACCAGCCTGACCAACATGGCAAAACTCTGTCTCTACTAAAAATACAAAAATTAGCCAGGTGTGGTGGTGGGTGCCTGTAATCCCAGCTATTCAGGAGGCTGAGGCAGGAGAATTGCTTGAATCTGAGAGGCAGAGGTTGCATTAAGCCAAGATCACACCATTGCACTCCAGTCTGGATGAAAGAATGAGTCTCTGTCTTAAAAAAAAAAAAAGAAAGAAAGAAAAGAAAAGAAAGAAAAATAAAAAAGAAAAGATAAATGACGTTGACCATATAGATTAATGAAGAAAAAGAGAAGATTCAAATAATCCCAATTAGAAATGAAACTGGAAACATGACAGCCAACACCACAGAAATATAAAAGATCATTCAAGATTACTATGAACACTTCTATGCACACAAACTAGAAAACCTAGAGGAAATGGATATATTATTGGAAGCATAAAATCCTCCTAAATTAAATCACGAGGAAATCAAAACCCTGAACAGACCAATAACAAGCAGTGAGATTGAATTAGTAATTGAAAAAACAAAAAACTACCAACCGAGAAAAAGTCCATGGCCAGATGGATTCATGGCTGAATTATATCAGACATTCAAGAATTAATTGATACCAATTTTATTAAAGTTATTTGAAGACTGGGGAAAAGGGAGTCCTTGTTGAATGATTCAATGAAGCCAGTATCACCCTGATACCAAAATCATGAAAGGACACAACAAGAAAAGAAAACTACAGATCAATATTACTGATAAACATAGATGCAAATGTCTTCAACAAAATACTAGCTAAACAAATCCAACAGCACATCAAAAAGATAATACACCATGATCAAGTGGGTTTCATCTCAGTGATACAGGAATGGTTGAACATAAACAAGTCAATAAATGTGATACATCACATAAATAGAATTAAAAACAAAATTCACATAATCATCTCAATAGGTGCATAAAAAGCATTTGACAAAAGCCAGCACCCCTTTATGATGAAAACTCAGCAAAATCAGCATAGAAGGGACATATCTTAATGTTATAAAAGCCAATAAAAGACAAACCCATAGTCAACATTATACCAAATGGGGAAAAATTGAAAGCATTTTCCCTGAGAATTGGAAAAAGACAAGGATGCCCACTTTCACCACTTCTCTTCAACATAGTACTGGAAGTCCTAGTCAGAGCAATCAGGCAAGAGAAAGAAATAAAAGGCATCCAAATCAGAAAAGAAGTCAAACTATCACTGTTCACTAATGATATAATCGAATACTTAGAAAACCCTAAAGGCTCCTCCAAAAGACTTCTAGATTTGACAAACACATTCAGTAAACTCTCAGGTTATATAATCAGTGTACACAAATCATTATCACTGCTATACACCAACAATTAAGCTAATAATCAATTAAAGAACTCAATCCCTTTTACAACAGCTGACAAAATAAAATAAGATACTTAGGAACATACTTAATCAAGGAGGTGAAAGATATCTACAAGGAGAACCAAAAACAACTGTTGAAAGAAATCATAGATGATATAAACAAATGGAAACACACTCCATGCTCATTAATGGGAAGAATCAATATTGTGAAAATAACCATACTGCCCAAAGCAATCTATAGATTCCATGCAATTCCCATCAAAATACCAACATTATTTTTCACAGATTTAGAAAAAACAGTTCTAAAATTCATATGGAATCAAAAAGAGCCCAAATAGCCAAACAATCAGAAGCAAAAAGTACAAATCTAGAAACTTCATATTACCAGACTTCAAGTTATACTACAAGGTAATAGTTACCAAACATCATGGTATTGGTATAGAAGTAGGCACATAGATCAATCGAATCGAATAGAAAACCCAAAAATAAAGCCAAATACTTACAACCAACTGACCTTCAAGCATACAAAAACATAAATTGGGGAAAGAACACCTTACTTAATAAATGGTGCTGGGAAAACTAGCTAGCCACATGTGGAAAAATGAAACTGGATCCCTATCTCTCTCTTTATACAAGAATCAACTCAAGATAGATTGATGACTTAAGTGTAAGACCTAAAACCTTAAAAAATACTAGACAATAACTTTGGAAAAACTCTTTTGGACATTAGTCTAGGCAAAGAATTCATGACTGAAACCCCAAAAGCAAATACAACAAAAACAAAAATAAACAAATGGGACCTAATTAAATCAAACAGCTTCTTTACTGCAAAAGATATAATCATCAGAGCAAACAGGGAACCCTTGGAATTGAAGAAAATATTTGCAAACTATGCATCTGCAAAGAATTAATATCCAGAATCGACACGGAACTCAAATAAATTAGTAAGAAAAAACAAAAAATTCAACAAAAAGTGGGCAAGTTACATAGACATTTCTGAAATGAATATATGCAAATGGCCAATAAACATATAAAAAATACTCAACACCATTAATCATCAAAGAAATTTAAATTAAAACCACAATGAGATACCTCCTTACCTCTGCAAGAATAGCCATTATTAAAAAGTTAAAAAACAATAGATGTTGGCAGGGATGTGGTGTAAGGGAACACTTACACACTGCTTGTGGAAATGAAAATTGGTATAACCACTATGGAAAACAGTATGGAGATTCCCTAAAAAAACAAAAGTCAATCTCACTACTGGTTATCTACCCAAAGAAAAAGAAGTCATTATATGAGTAAGACACCTGCATGTGTATGTTTGTTGCAGCACAATTTACAATTGCAAAGATAGAGAACCAACCTAAGTTCTCATCAACCAATGAGTAGCTAAAGGAAGTGTGGTATATGCACACTGTGGAATACTACTCAGACATAAAAAGGAACAAAATAATATATTTTTGCAGCAACTTGGATGGAGTTGGAGGCCATTATTCTAAGTAAAGTAACTCAAGAATGAAAAACAAAATATTATATGTTTTCACTTATAAGTGGAAGTTAAGCTCTGAATACACAAAGACATACAAAGTGCTATAATGAACTTGGAGACTCAGAGCAAGAAGGTGGGATTGGAATGTGGGATAAAATTTGAAATTTGAAGCATATTTTTTTCTCTCTACCTGATTTCTCCAGAATTGGGAAACTATTTGTGAGTATTCTTAACTTACAGCAATATAATTATTTGCATAAGTGAAATAAGAATGTTTTCTTTTGCAACAGGACACAATTGAAGAAACTGGTTATTTTACCAAGGCTTTGACTGGAATGGCTTGTTTGCCTTTAAGGAATCAAACTTGACTTATAGAGCCAATAAAAGCCCCTTGGGAAAATTGGCCTCATACCTTGTCTACACAATCCCTATACAGTGTGCCTGACCTGTGGTAAGTAAAGAATGTCACTTTCTGACAGGCCCAGGAACCCCAAGTTATCCTGGGATCTGAAAAGGAGAGAAATTTACCCAACCCATATAGGTATTTGACAGTACAAACCCATGGCTGAGTTCTACTTGAAAAAAAAGTCTTATCTGATATTCCTTTTATGGAACAAAGCTCATATCAAATCTAATTTAAAAACTCTATGTGGCAAATAATTCTTCTTGCTACACTTTATACAAATAGTCAGGCCAAGTATAAGACTAAAGCTTATTTTTGCAAACAAATTGGTCCTATTATGATTTGTCTTTAGTAAAAATGGAAAACTGGAAAGAGAAAAATTATGTTTCAAAAACTATGGTACACTTGTTATTATAATATATTCTAGTCTTGTCAGTTGTTTTTTAGGTTTTTTTTCTGCAATTTAGACTGACTTTGCTTATTCTTGTAAACCAACAGTAATCTTTGGCTGCTGCTCAGAAGAAACAAGAGGAATGGGTAATGTAGAAACCTGGATCAATATTCTAGTTCTGGGCACATATTGGAATCAGGTAGCAACCCCATATCAGCTTGGTTCCAACAGTTTCTCAGTTCATGGAAAGCCTTCTTATTTAGTTTATTTGGAATAGTTGTCCTTATTTTTGCTTTCCTGCTGTGGAAAATATTGCTACTGTACTCTTTATATGGGAATGCAGAATAAGCTTACTCAATGTTTTCTTAAATTTAATGCTTATTAATCTTCCAGATATCACCTTTTGTCAGAATTTGAAGTTATGAAAGATTCTCAGCATCCTAATAGGCAAAAGATCCTAATAGTTTGGCATTACTATTTCCCCTATTCAGCCTGAAGAAGTTACACAAGATGGATCTTCGTCCTCAACAACTCTTAGGATTAAGGGTTCTCTTGTAAAAGGAAGGAGGGAAATGGGTCAGATGGTTGCCAGTCTCAACCCAGACAGATTCCGTCCTGAATAGACGCTGGGTAAAATAAGGCCAAGACCTACTGAGCTGCATTCCCAGGAGGTTAGGTATTCTTAGTCACAGGATAAGATGGAGGGTTGACACAATATACAGGTCACAAAGACCTTGCTGATAAACAGGCTGTTGTAAAGAAGCTGACCAAAACCCACCAAAACCAAGATGGTGTTGAAACTGATCTCTGGTTGTCTTCACTGCTCATTATACTCTAATTATAATATATTATCATGCTAGAAAGACACTTCCACCAGTCCCATGATAGTTTACAAATGTCATGACAACATCAGAAAGTTACCTCTATATGGTCTAAAAAAGGGAGAAACCTTCAGTTTCAGGAATTTCCCACATTTTTCTCGGGAAGTTCATGAAAAATCCACCCCTTGTTTAGCATGCAATCAAGAAATAACTATAAGTATACTCAGTTGAACAACCCATGTTTTTATTCTTTTATTCATTTATTCTCTTAATAAACTAGCTCTCATTAAAAAAAATGATTCACTACTATATAATTCATTCATGTAACCAAAAACAACTTGTACCCCAAAAGCTGTTGAAATAAAAATACATTTTTAAAAACTAGAAATTAAAAAACTAAAATAATCAAAAGGTCTGCATAGACATTTCTTAAAATAACACATAAATATTGCCAACAGGTATATAAAAAGCTGCTCAACCTCATTAATTATCAGAAAGATGCAAATCAAAGGTACAATGAGATATCAACTCACCTCAGTGAGATGGCTTTTATCCAAAGATAAAAGGCAATAGCAAATTCTGGTGAGGATGTAGAAAAAGAGAAACCCTTGTTCATTGTTGGTGGCAATGTAAATTGGTACAGTCACTATAGAGAACAGTGTGGAGGTTCCTTAAAAAACTAAAAATGGAACTACAATATGATCCAACAATCCCACTGCTAGGAATATATACAAAAGAAAGGAAGTCAATACATCCAGAGATATCTGCACTGCCATTTTTATCACAGCACTATTCAATATAGCCAAGGTTCGAAATCAACCTAAGTGTCCATCAATAGATGAATGGATAAAGAAAATGGGTACATATATACAATGGAGTACTATTCAGTCATAAAAAAAAATTAAGTCTTGTCATTTGCAACAACATAGATGAAACTGGAAGACATTATATTTCACAGGTACTCACTGATTCATGGCCGGTAAAAACTAAATCAATTAAACTCATGGAAATAGAGTAGCAGGAAAGGGTAGCAGAGGATGCCAAGATGGTTAATAGGCTCAAAAATATAGTTAGATAAAATGAATAAGTCTAGTATTTGAAACCACAACAGGATAGTCAACAATAACTTATTGCATATTTTAAAATAACTAAAAGAGTGGAATGTGAATATTCCTAACACGAAGAAATGACAAATGCCTGAGGTGATAGCCATCCTATTTACCCTGAGGTGACCATTACACATTGTATGTCTGTATCAAAATATCTCATGTACCCCATAAATATATATACCTAATATGCACCCATTAAAAATTAAAAACAAAAAAAAATTTAAATAAAAGATGAGGCTATCCTCCTCAAGGTATGTCGTTATGTCCCCACATGGCTTCTAGGCCAATAAATAAGGTCAACAATCAAATCTCAGCTTGACTAGAAAAATAGTTCACCAAAAATTACCATAGGACCCAACTCATATGTACCTGCAGGAATTGACAAAGCACATTAGATATCAATCATGAGCATGCTGAGCCAGGGGAGCAGAATATAAGGGAGAGGTTGTTGAAATCGGGGCAGTCTCCTGCAACTGAGGAGGTAGTACCCCAAGAAAGACATCTGGAATCAGCTCTGTGCTACTGAGATAGCTCCTTTAAAATTGGAAGTGGGGGGAAAATTGTGGCCTACAACAAATCAGGTGAAGATGCCAGAACTGCTTTGGAAGAGTGCTAAGGAAGAAGTCTAGAAGTCTAGAGGCTCAGAAAGGTAGGAATGTTCAGCTGGATCTATCATATAAGACCTGAAAATCGGGAAGATGACTGTGTTTCTCAAGAAAATCAAAAGGGGACACTCCTTTTACTAAAGCAATGAGAAATGTAAAGTGTCCAAAGGCTGGGGATGAAGGCACTGGCCTTATTAAGAGACTTGGCAGTGTCTATGCTTTGTATACCAGGAGGTAAGCCCCTAGGATTCAGGGATGATAGGATTCTGAAACAGCAGAGGCCAGGAGGTACCACTTAACTAACAAGAGAAAGATAGATATAATTATTCAAATAGATAACAAAGATTGAATGGAAACCAGGGGGCTGTGGCATACAGGGATCTGTAGTGATGGTTAATAGATCATGGTGTGGTGGACGACTGTAATCCCATCTATTCAGGAGGCCGAGGCAGGAAAATCGCTTGAACCCGGAAGGCAGAGGTTGCGGTGAGGCAAGATTGTGTCATTGCACTCCAGCCTGGGCAACAAGAGTGAAACTCCATCTCAAAAAAAAAAAAAAAAAGGAACAATGAAAAAGATCATCATGTACCTAGAGCTAAGATATGAGGGTATTGCCTGACCTACATACCCAAAAAAAAGATCAATAATGGGTGAGCCAAAGGCTGATGTCAGCTGCCACAGTAGAAAATTATAATCTCTCTATCCAGTTTCCAAACCTAAGCCAGTTCTCAAATCCAGAGCCCATCGATAGAAGCAAGGCTAGGTCCTCTGCAGAAAGAACCCAACCCACAGTAACTGTATATGCTATCAATTCCTTCAGACCTTCCCTAGATTGACAAACCAGTATTACTATACATGGGGAAAGAGGAAATGTTTGTTTGTTTGTTTTTGAGATAGGGTCTCACTCTGTCACCCAGGCTAGAGTGCAGTGGCACATTTATAGCTCACTGCAACCTCAAACTCCCAGGTTCAAGCAATCCTTCCATCTCAGTTTCCCAAGTAGCTGAGGCAACAGGCACTTGCTACAAAGCCTGGCTAATTTTTTTTTTTTTTTCTTTTTGTAGAGGCAGGAGTTTGTAGACCAGGCTCAAACCAGCCTGGTCTTGAACCCCTAGTCTAAAGCGATATTCCCAAATTGGCCTCCCAAAATGCTGGGATTATAGGCCTACACTACCACACCTGGCCAGATACCCGTATCTTTAAAGAACTCTCAGATGCAGAGTCTGAGCTGACATTGATACCAAGACAACCCAAATGCTAGCATGGGTCCTCCGTTCTGTGAATGAGGAGGCATCACACTTTACTAAAAACTTTATTGGGGATTAGGAAAGGAGAGGATCACTGAATTAAAAATCTTAAAAAAAAATTTTTTTTTTTTGAGACAGAGTTTTGCTCTTGTTACCCAGGCTGGAGTGCAGTGGCGTGATCTCGGCTCACCGCAACCTCCGCCTCCTGGGTTCAAGCAATTCTCCTGCCTCAGCCTCCCGAGTATCTGGGACTACAAGTGTGGTCCACCATGCCCAGCTAATTTTTGTATTTTTAATAGAGACGGGGTTTCACCATGTTGACCAGGATGGTCTCAATCTCTTGACCTCGTGATCCACCCGCCTCAGCCTCCCAAAGTGCTGGGATTATAGGTGTGAGCCACCGCGCCTGACTGAAATGTTTTATTTCAGAGCTTTTTATTTGGCCACATATATTATTGGTTACTTTCTCAACATTGAAAAAATAAAGAGAAACATGAATTCATGAATTCAGCCCCTTGGTTAAAGTTGTACTTAACTAGGAAGACAAATATAGATTGTCCTCACTTGTAGACCTTCACACCAAAAAAAAAAGTATTTGGTTGCTTCCATGCACAAAGGAATAAATGCTTGTATTTTGCTGATTATTTTGTAATCAACAAATAATTTACAGCAGGCTTGTGGAAAATATGAAAACTTGAATTGTAGCATTGCCTTGGTAGAGTTACTAATTTGGTAGATGCTATAGTTTGAATGTGTCCCCCAAATTATCATTTCCCGTGCAAAAGAGGGAGAGAAATTTCTGCAAGTGGAGAACTTGGAAATGGAAACATTGTTACAAACAAGTAATGACAATAAAGAAGAGGCTATTGCCGTAAAGATGAATGAGCCAGTTCAGCTAACTTGTTGAAAACCTAATCTCCAAAGCAATAGTGTTGGAAGATAAAACCTAAAAGGAGGTGTTTAGTTCATGAGGACTTCACCTTCATGAATTAATTAATTATATTATAAAAGGGTGAGCCGAGTTTCCATTTGTCTCATTTCCTCTCCTTCTCTCTGCCATGTGAGGATGCAATGTTTCTCCTCTCCGGAGGATGCAGTGTTCAAGGCACCATCTTGAAAGCAGAGAAACTGAACCCTAACCTGACCATGCCTTGATTTTAGACTTGCCAGCCTTTATTACTGTGAGAGAATAAATTTCTGTTCTTTATAAATTACCCAGTCCGTGAAATTGCATTACAGCAACACAAAACAGACTAAGACAACAGGTTACTACTTCAGATTCGCTCTGTCTTTACCACACCGTGTATTCTACGTCTATCATAACACCTATTACGTAGATGGAAGTTATGTACTGATTTATGTAGTGGTCTGTATTTGTTATCTGTTGGTATGTAACAGATTACCCCAAAACTTATTGTGTCATAATAACCACCATTTATTCTCTCAGTTTCTGTGAGTCAGGAATTCAGGAGCAGCTTAGCTCAATGGTACTAGTGTGGGGTTTACCATGAGGTGGCAGTGAAAAGGTTGACTGGGACTGAAGTCTTTGAAGGCTTACCTGAGGCCAGAGGATCTGTTTTCCAAAGTCCCTCATTTGGTTGGCAGATTAGTACTGGCTGTTTGTAAAGGTCTTCAGTTTTACCACCTGGACCTCTTCATAGTGCTGCTTGAGTGTCTTTGTGATACGAAAGCTGACTTCCCCCAGAAACAGTGAGAAGAAGTCACAACGAATTTTATGACCCTGCCTTATATGTCACACACCATCATCACCACAACATCTTATTAGTTGTACAGTCATCCCTATTCAAAGTGAGAGATAGGTCTGCTGGGACAACAGTTCAATCAGGTGAACCTACACAGCATGAAAGTATCACACATTTCCTTGGTGCAGCTCACCCAGCATGCCCAGGCTTCAACACATACCACCGTGACCACAACTTCTAGCCATGAGCATGAGCCTCACCAACATGTCCAAAAAATATGATGATGGCAGCGAAGACATCATTACATGGAGGGCTGAAGCTACCATGGACCTCTTGGTACTAGAATTTGAAGAACTAAATCAAGAGAACTTTTAGACTATGAAGTGAAGTTAATGATTTTAGATGTTGAGCAATTTGAAATTCCAGAAGAAGAGTACAGCTGTGTAGTAAAAATGTATTCTGCTGAATTTGTTCACATATGCCAAGATCTCAGTCATATTGAAGAAGGTACGATAATTTCCTGTGCAAAAGATGGAGTGAAATTTTCTGCAAATGGATAAAGTGGAAATGGAAACATTGTCACAAACAAGTAATGACAATAAAGAAGAGGAAGCTGTTTCCATAATGATGAATGAGCCAGTTCAGCTAACTTTTGCACTAAGATACTTGAATTTCTTTATAAAGGCACTCCACTCTCTCTTCTGGTAACACTCAGTATGTCTGCAGATGCACCTCTTGCTGTAGAGTACAAAATTGCTGGATATGGAACATTTAAAGTATTATTTGGCTCCCAAAATTGAGGATGAAAAAGGATTTTAGATATTCTTAAAATCCAAGAAAATAAAACTAAGGTCTTTGAAAATATCTTTCTGAGATTCCAGCATGTACTGAAGTCATTTCCATCAAGAAATTTATACCTCTGAGTACTCAGGTAGATACTGTTCTCTATAAATAACCTATTTTTTCCTCCATCTTCTAGAATCTGTTTAAAGAACAAAATTCAAAGTCAAATCTGGCCTCATTAACCTGTAGAGATATCTGCTTTACTTACAAATATTCCTTCTGATTTTTATAACAAGGTTATAAAAGGGATATCGACTAAATGCAATTTAGAATTGTGCTTCTGATTTAAATTAAGTTTAATTTGAATTTTAAATGTCAAAAAAGAAACTAATACAGCACATTGGCAGAGTAATTTTATCTTTTGAATCTACTAATAAAAAAT
The DNA here is from genome assembly GCA_004027835.1 of Alouatta palliata. Lineage (NCBI taxonomy): Eukaryota > Metazoa > Chordata > Mammalia > Primates > Atelidae > Alouatta > Alouatta palliata. The sequence continues at coordinate 55,138 of PVKV010010988.1, forward strand.
GGGGTTTGTACTTTGTTTATCTGTTGTTATTTACCATTTTACATTTCTAAGAACGAATTTTATTATATTTCACACAAAGTACCAGTCCACAATACCCTGAAAATAAACACAAACAAAATGTAATCCTTCACTGAAGATCACCTGAGAAAGACTGTCCTAACAGAGATTTGCTGCAAATTGAATGGAAAATATATGAACAGGTATGATCTGAGTCCTGGGGGGAATCAGCTGGTGCTTTATTTGTATGATGGTCCAGGGAACATTCTGAATGATTCTAGACATCTAGCATCTTTGGAGAGATTGTAACTCATATTATCTCTGGTGAAATAACAACTAGAAAGTTGAGGCCAGTGGACAGACTCTACAACAAGGAAGCAATTGCAGCTCTGTCCAGGCAGTTTGACAAAAGGAGAAGGAGCTAAATCTGAAGAGAGAAAATCCGAATGCCTCTGACTACTGGCAGAACATGGAGCTGTGTAGCTCTTCATCAGGAACTTCAAGCAGCTACTCGACATCTTCAAGTGTTCAACCGTGGTTTGCACTGAGCACCCTGATGACGTCAAAAAAATGTGTCCTTTCCAATATCCCAGGTTTTTTTTCATGGTATCCCGATAGCTAGAGTGCCATAGATAGACCACGAGATAGTACATGTATCTGGAAGAGGAAACTTGAAGAATGTAAAGGCATGCAGGCCATTATCAAAAGACAATTGTACACAGTTATTTACCTGGGGAAATATGAATTAAAACCACCCTAACTTACATCTATAACAAATGTGCTACTTATGTAATTTTTAAAAACAAGTAACTAAAAAATTAGGACTTTAAAACTCTCCAACAGCATGCTACTTTTATCTAGCACTTACAAGTCTTGAGGTACCTTATTCGTGTTTTCCAGAAGGACTCCATTCCCTCTTTTGGTACTGAACTGTTCCTTCCTGAGTTATGATCCATCCTCAGCAGCAATTGTCTTCAGCAATCCAGTAGACATTCTCTCCAATGGCCTGTCTATATGCACAGAGTCCGTCTCTGGGAGTTTCTGGCACTCTCACAAAGAACTAAACGCAGAATCATCCATGGATCTGCAAAACATACAATGACTATATGCAGATAATTACAATTTAAAAAAGAACTAATTCCAAAAAAAAAAAAAAGATTAAAGGAAAGGATTTTTAACAAGAAAGGCTTTTGAGCAATATTAACATTCATGCTTACGGAGGCCAGATTTATCCTTTCATTATTTCAAGCTGGCTCAGTGTGCAGATGTTCTTGACCCTAGTCACTCAACATTCAGTAAACAAGCAGTCTATAAAATGACTGTACATCAGGCATTATTGGTAGGCTGGCACTGTGTACATGATTTGAACAGAACAGACATGGTCCTTACTTTCACAGAGCTTACAACCTCACAAGGGGAATCGACTTTAAACACATAAACACACAAATAATAGATGATTACACATTGTGGTAAATATTAGAAAAAGATTATTGGCTGTTCCAAGCCAGAATGAAAAGGTGGACTTATTTTAGATAGGAAAGCAGGTTTTAGTTATTGAAGTAAGCTGTAACAAACTATAGAAATAAACTCTGAAAGTAGAGTCCTAAGGTAAACTGTAAATACTAAAATAGTAATGTGTGCGTATAAAATACTTAAGTATCTTTATATTTATACTAAGCCTTTTAGAGAATATGGCATTCATTGTCTTTTAGAGCTATGTTCTCTGGCTTTTAGGTTTTTATTATTTGGTCTAACGACTGTGCTTTGCTTTTACCATTAGCAGAATATGAAGATGTTTGAGCTATAATTATTCATTTTGTATTTCATTAATATTCAATAAAATATATGCGATGTTTGACAACTCAGTGTCTCTTTCTGCATTATCTTCCAGTCTCTGACCTTCACCTTCTTGAGGAGTAACCCATTATGTTGACCCTGCCTCAGGGCAACTCAGGTCCATTCTGTGAACGTTTCTGTTATTCTGAAAGTGCACTTCAGTCTTGCATGCTAAATTTACCCTAGAGAAATCGCAAGATGAAACTGAGATAAAAGTGAGCCTACAAAATTTTGAAAGTATTAATGAAAGTGTAAAGTACTATGAAGGAAAAGTATAGGTGGCTTGCTAACACAGGGGTCCCTGACCTAGTCTTAGAGATTTAGGGAGGCCAACCTTGATGAGTTGATGTTTAAGATAAAATCTGAGTAACAGGAAAGTTATATTTGCCAGGTATCTCAATACTAAAATAATTATATTAGTATGAATTGTTGCTTTACAGATACTCACCTAATGCTGAAAAAATATTTTCCTACATTCTAACTGTGACCTAGAGTAGTAATTCCATAGAGTAACTATTCACTTTACAACAATAAAAGTACATACTCTCAAATGTAAACAATCTCTCAAACATAAAACTGAACAATTTCCCAAAGTTCTATTTACAGATAACAGCAAGAGAGGGGAGACTACAAAGTCCAAATTTCATCAGTCTAAAACTTTCAAGATCAGCAATTTGACAACAAACATGAACTTTGTAATCAAACCAATTTCAAATGAAACCTCTGCTTTCCTAACAAACACCGAAAAGATCAAACAGGCTAATCAAACCAATTTCAAATGAAAGCTCTGCTTCCCTAACAAACACTGAAAAGATCAAACAGGGTAAGCATGTTATCTTATTTGTTAATACAGTACATAATACCTACTTTACAGGGTTGTGGTCAAGATTAAATTGATTATATGTACAATCGCTTCTCGGCTTTTTGGCTAAGATCAAGTGTGATTATATGTACAAAGTGCCTGATACTAACTAGGCACTCAGTGAGGGTAGGTTTCTTCCCACTAAATAAAACCAAACAGAAGTTTTCTCTCAGCTAATAAAGAATTATAGCTGAGAGAATTATAACAGAAACAAAGAATTGTAACAGAAACAAACCCTATTATAAAAATCAAACTATCAAACAGAATAAGCCTCCTTCTTTCCCTTCTTCACGATAAAGACTACAGGAGCAGAGGTCATTTACCTGAAAATTTAATTGAGTATTTACTAGAACTGGGTACTTCAAAGTCTCTTTTCTGGAAATCAGAGATCTGTCATTGAAGAGTCAAATTGCTCCATTATTTGTGCTCTGGCTGGCCCAAGGGAGAACATGATTTAGCCTAAATAGAATGACTTGTAGATGTGTGAAAGCTGTGTGGTGACCTCGTATTAATTATGTGGCAATTAAAGTGTCCTCTCTTCCTCTCCTCAGTACAGTTTTAGACCACATATTTTCTGAGAGTTATTGTTTATCCTTGGGATGTAGGTGTGAGTATGTTTTATACACATGATAAAATCAGTCTAAGAGTTAAAAAAAAAAAAAGATGAAACAGTAATAAAATGTGGTTACTGTTCAAACTAACAGATATATTACCCAGGAGAATCAGCATGGAGGACCAGGCCCATCCTAGATATGAGACTCCAAGGTACTATCCCACAAATTGTTCTGTGGAAGATAGATAGATAGATAGATAGATAGATAGATAGATAGATAGATGATAGATAGATAGATAGATAGATAGATAGATAATAGATAGATAGATGATAGATAGATGATAAATAGATAGATAGATGATTGATAGATTGATTGATAGATAGATAGATAGATAGATAGATAGATAGATAGATAGATAGATAGATAGAGAATTTAATGTCAGACTCTATTGCCCTGGTCCTGAAATTCTGGTGCTGTTCTGATGGAGATGTAGAGATGTCTACTAAAGTGCAGCCAAGTGACAGAAACTTAGGGGAATGATTTTTAAGAGAAAGTAGATCCATGGAGTGAGACCACTGGCATTCAGATTCTCCAGGCTGCTCATATAATTCCCATCATGGATGTTTGAAAAGGGCACCAGGGCAGTCAGATACACGTGAGATTTCAGGAAATGAGGACAAACACTAGAGAACCTCTATAATGAAATCTTCATGAAGAGCTTTCCCTTTGGCTCATTAGAAAGATTTTTTATTTCTTGAAATTTTCTTAACCCCTCTGCAAGTATTTTGATAACAAATAACATTATATTAACCCATAACAGAACCCTAGAAAATGACAGAATGCATAGAAAACAACCTCCATTTGTACTGCTTAAAAGTATAATAAGATTTAATTTAAAATAAAAACTAAAGGCTTTGGTGGAAGGAAAAACTGTTTTACCAATGTAATCCATATATTTGCCATGCCTGTGTCCTCACCTTTCATTCACTACCTCTCCCACACAGAAAATGGCTAAAGTCTCCATGAAAATACTTCCTCCATGTTTTCTGAGTATTTCTGGGGGGTTACATTTACATGGTCTGAATTCCCACTCCCACTGAATTATTTTTTTTAATCATCCCAATGACCAGCTTTCCTCCTATCATCTGCGACACTGCACATTTGCTGTACTTACCCTCTCTGGCATTTCCCAAAGCACCACCAACCCAAGGCCCTAGTGGATAACAGACTTTGATGATGGTTTAGGAAAGATAGAAAGATTACAGTGCAATGCAATATGAACAGACAACAGCATTAAATTTAGAGTTAGAGTCTGATGCCCTGGTATTCCCTGGCCATCTCCATTTACAGAACTTTTCTCTCTTCTCACTCATCTTATTCAAGCCTATTCTTCTCCTTCTCTATCCTCTCCTCCAAGTAATGGTACTACTGTTGCACTCACCCAAAAGCAAAAGACCAAATATTTCTCCTACTTTATTACTTACAATAAAATATTATCTACATCCCTTCCATCAAATCACTGACCAGAACCACTGTTCCACACATTATTACCCGTGACTGTTAGGGTACTTTTCCTACACCAACGTTAACTTTTTTTCCCTTGGCCAATTATTACAAACTATAGCCAGATTCTAAAATAGCGCTCTTTCTTCCAGTTACATAAGGATACACTTGCCTAAACGAATGTGTGTAAATGCCTCGCTAGTTTTCAGATGGAGTTTATTTTAAAATGGTGTCACTCTGGATCACCTAGACTCCTGCTTTCCTAACACTCCCCCCTCTACTTACAAGAGGACTCATAATCGTAAGGAGAGATGATGTTTATAGCAGCACAATTCACATTTGCAAAGATATGGAACCAACCTAAGTGCCTATCAACCAACAAGTAAAGGAAATATAGAACATAGACATGATACTGGTATAAAAATAGGCATGTACCATCAATGATAGACTGGATAAAGAAAATGTGGCACATATACTCCATGGAGTACTATGTAGCCATAAAAAAGAATTAGTTCATGTCCTTTTCAGGGATATGGATGAAGCTGGAAGCCATCATTCTCAACAAACTGACACAAGAACAGAAAACCAAACACTGCATGTTCTCACTCACAAGGGAAAGTTGAACAATAAGAACACATGGACACAGGGAATGGAACATCACACACCAGGGCCTGTCAGTGGGTTGGGGGCAAGGGGAGGAATAGCATCAGGAGAAATACCTAATTTAGATGACGGGGTGATGGATGCAGCAAATTACCATGGTACATATATAACTATGCAATAAACCTGCATGCTCTGCACATGTATCCCAGAATTTAAAGTAAATTAAAAAAAAAATAGGCATGTAGACCAATGGAACAGAATAGAGAACCTAGAAATAATGTCAAATACTTACAACCCACTGATCTTTGATAAAGCAAACAAAAACATAAAATGGGGAAAGGACACCCTATTCAATCAAAGATGCTGGGATAATTGGCAAGCCACATGTAGAAGAATGAAACTGGATCCTCATCTCTCACCTCATACGAAAGTCAACTCAAGATGAGTAAAGACTTAAATCTAAGTCTTTAAACCATAAGAATTCTAGAAGATAACATTGGAAAAACTCTTCTAGACACTGACATATGCAAACATTTCACGAGCAAGAACCCAAAAGCAAATGAAACAAAAACAAAAATAAATACAGGGGACCTAATGAAACTGAAAAGTTTCTGCACAGCAAAAAAAAAAAAAAAATCAGCAGAATAAATACGCAACCGACAGAGTGAGAGAAAAAATACTCACAAAGTATGCATCTGATAAAAAAAAACTAATGTCCAGAATCTACAAGGAAGTCAAACAAATCAGTAAGAAAAAAAAATTCCCATCAAAAAGTAGACAAAGGACATGAATAGGCAATTCTCAAAAGAAGATATACAAACAGCTAACAAACATATGAGAAAAATGCTCAACATCCCTAATAATCAGGGAAATTCAAATTAAAAACACAATAAGATACCACCTTACTCCTGCAAAAATATCCATAATTTAAAAATCAAAAAATAATAAATGTTGGTGTGGATGTGGTGAAAAGGGAACATTTTTACACTGGTGGTGGGAATGTAAACTAGTACCACCACTATGGAAAACAGTGTGAAGATTCCTTGAAGAACTAAAAGTAGAACTACCATTCAATCCAGCAATCCCAGTACCCAAAGGGAAAAAAGTCAGTATGTGAAAAAGACACATGCACATACATGTTTATAGCAGCACAATTCACAATTGCAAAGATATGGAACCAACCTAAGTGCCTATCAACCAACAAGTAAAGAAAATATAGAACATAGACACTATGAAATACTACTCAGCCACAAAACAAAATGAAATAATGGCCCATGCAACAACTTGGATGGAGTTGGAGGCCATTATTCTAAGTGAAGTAACTCAGGAATTGAAAACCAAATACTGTATGTTCTTACTCATAAGTGGGAGCTAAGCTATGAGGACTCAAAGGCACAAGAATGATATAACAGACTTTGGGTATTTGCGAGGAAGGGTGAAAGGGGATTGATGGGTCAAAGACTACATATTGGGTACACCGTATACTGTTTGGGTGATGGGTACACCAAAACTCAGAAATCACCTCTAAAGGACTTAATCATGTAACCAATAACCGCCTCTTCCCCAAAAATAACACAATTTTGAAAATAAATATATAAAAACCTAAAAAAGGAAGAGTCTGTTCTGTCAATCTTGTGATCACTATTTTAATGTTAATGCTGGTCAGCTGCGCCTCAATTCTGGGGTCAGGGGGGTGGGGAACATGTAATAAGACATATGTGACCCCCAGCTTCCCATCATGGCCTAAACTACTCCTTAAAGGTTTTTAAAATTATTATTATTTCTTCTAGTCAAGAGAGGGATTCATTCTGTTGGGGTTCTTAGAATTTTATTTTATTGCATTGCATTTATATCCCCTCTTTTTTGTCAAGGTATGCGAAGCTTTTATTTTATCTCATATTGATGCTGAATGTGTGTTATCATGTCCCAGATCCATCATGGCACTTGGTAGAACCTCTATGGATAGGAAACTGAGAGTCAAAAGACTTACAGCCAGCTAAATGCTCTAGGCCAGATGGAAATGGAAGGGGGTAGGAACTCATTAACCTTAAAACCTCTTTTGTGCAAAATAAATGCCAAAAACCAAAAACCAAAAAGCAAGGTTACAAAATTGACTTATCTATAAATTCTGTACATTGACCTACTGCAATCTTGGCTTTTAACAATTGGCTATACAAATCACAGCACTTTGTTCATCTATTTAGGAATCTGTATACCATCCTTGATTTTGAGGGGCTGAATTAATTTTATTCCTCAAAACCAGCCTTTACAATCTCATGTGATAGTCTCTGGGCCTAGAGGGATTTAATAGTTTCAAATTCTGGAGGTAAAACAAAACATACAGATTATTTGAGGTAAATGCAAAATTATTAAATAAATCTTAATGGTTTTGTATACAGGCCTGTCTGTCCCTGTGTTTCATGAAAACTGTTTACTCTGATTGTGACCTTTGTACAGGTCCAGAGACAAGGTTTGGTTAACCTGAGTTTGATGTTAGATACTTGCATGAGTCAATCCCTTCTTTAGATAACATATGTGTACTCAGGAGTCAAAGCCCTGTAACTTAATAGCACTGGATTAATTAATAGTATTTGATAAGAATCTTTTTCAAGGGTGCTAGAGATGGTGATAATGAAGTCCATGACCTGACTGGAAGATGTGAAAATATTTTATAACTTTGTGTGATTAATTTTTATAGCTTTAATAATCCTCAGTAATTAGTCAGACTATTTAGGATTTAATTTTTAGGATGTTTGTTAAAAATGACAAAGGCTTAAAACATTTGATCAAAACAGAAGCACAGGTCATTGTTAAATAATAGTTACTCACTTAATCAAAGTGGTAATTAAACGACTTTAAAGACAACACAGAAGGTTATATGGATATAAAAACTTTAGCCCTTTTAAATCTCAAGTTTTTTTCAAGCAGTTGAAAACCTAATAAACACACAGATATTACAAAATATTGTTTCTTAGGTCAGTTACCAAAAAGTTAAAAAAAAAAAAAACTTCTGTAACACGACTGCTTCTCTTTTTGAGAAGCCCACTTAGATAATCTGGAAGTCAAACTTGATGGGAAAAAAAGTGCTTCAATTTAACAAGACATAGGTGTGTTCAAGGTTATCAGCAGAGCAGAGGAATATGTGATTCTTAGGAAGAGCATGAGTTTTATGATTACACTGAAAATTCAAACATATCAAGAAAAGCCAAGAGTACAAAATCAAATTATACTGGAGGAAAGCATTGCTTCTCTAAACTTGCAAAATAAAACATTTTACCATTAGGCCACAACAACAGTTGGAACCAGAAGAAACAAGTTACAGGAGCTAACAAAAGTTGCTGAAGGAGAAAGTTGTTATCTTAGGCTTTCCCAAGGGGAGAAAATCTGAAAGCAGCAGGACACAGAAAAGTTGAACTGGGATATGATTGAGAAATTTTTAAAAGAAACAGATTATAAAATTAAAAGTAAAATTTCTTGCATTTTCATTAAGAGTAAATCAACACCTTAAGAAACTCTTGTTTTAACATTGGGGACTAATCCTAGAAAGACTATTATAATTTTTTTTTATTATAACCAACTTAAGCACATACAAAATTCCTTTCATAAATTTCCCTTCACAAAGCTTATCACAACTTATACAGACCATCTACAACAAGGTTGGACTTTCTGACTTGTCCTAAACTTCCCTCCTTCTTAATCAGTCATTTTATTTTAGGACAGAAATTTACCATACAAGATCCTTTTTCATGCAAAATTATTCTCTTTTTTAATAACCTTCCTTACCAAAAAGTATATCTTCATATCCCTAACTTTCTTTATGTTTCTCTCTCTCCTACTTACTGGTTCTTTCCCACTTTGTTTCAAAAGTAATCATTTTCAAGTTCATAATTTGAGTTGACTTTTAGATAACTTCTGATTTTGACAAAATCATTCTTTTTCTCAATAAGACTAGATCCCAGGAGGCTTTTCTCTCCAGTGCTATCCAGAGAGATGTCAAATTTAAAAACCCAAAGAACAAAAATCATCAAGACCAGAAAGAAAATGATAGCTATTAACTTCAGGGCATGCAAGAATAGGGCAGCATGCATCACTAGTAAGGCACATACAGCAAATATGCAGCAGAAAAAGGGGACCAAGAAGCAGTAGGTGCTAATAAATATTTCTCTGTACCTAAAACAGCTTATCCATCAGGGAGACATTGCAACCATAGACCCCCTAAAGGCTGAAAAACCCTGTTCAACAGGGTGCAGCCAAGCTGGGTGATCCCATAACTCCAGGCTCCTCAGCAGACATGGCCCAAAGGATCCAACAATCCTAGGCAGAGACCTGTATCCCCCAATACCTGGGAACATAAAGGAACATGGGTATCTCCATGTCTCCTTGGGTTCAGAAGGCTAAGCACAGTGCAAAAAGGAAAAGGGACAAGAAAGGGAAGGGAAGGGACAACAAAGGGCACTCATTTATCCATGAATTCAAAAACTTAGGAAGCAAGAAATCCTGAACTGTTTGTCAGATGTTAGCATTTTATAGATAAAGCCATTCCACAATTTTAGAAACATATGTTCCCATATCATTAATTGAAAATCACCCAGTAAGTAATCCAAGGAAAGCTGTCAACCAAAATTTTGGGTACAGTTGTCTTTAGAAGGGGGTTAGCTTTTTTAAAAAGGGCTTTTTCACCTTTTTATTCTTCAGTTTCAAATGAGTTTCTAATGTTTACATTTTAGCCAGAACTGGTTGAACTGTACAAGAAAAACAAAATCTCCAAGTAACTCTAAGCAAGTTTTATCTCAATACCAGTAGCCTAGTAACAGCAGATTCAAAGCAGGCAGAGAGAAAAGAGAAACAGAGAACTTCAGATGTGGTAAGCAGATGGCAAGCATGAAAAGTGAAAGTAGTGAACCACCGGGCCAGCCATATGAGGCCAGCATAGAGCTGCAGTAAAAGCAAAGGCATCAAGCTGGAAAATAATAAGAACTATAGCTTTTCCATACCTGGCAAACAGGAACAAGTGGAAAGTCCAAAGCACATAGTGGCAAAGATCTTGCACTACTTCCATTTTTATTATACCCCAGGGATTCTAACCTCACCAGCTCAGACTCTAACCTGAATATCAGCTTTGTCTAAACCTAACAGAGGACACCAAGATGGACCCAACTTACCAGAGGGGCCAATGAGTGCTGTGCAGACCAAATTTCCTCGGCATCGGGTCTCACCTTAAGGTCCCTTCATGTGCCCCCAGAAGATGTTGCTAAGAATGGATCTTTTCAAGATCCAGACCCCAAGAAAATGTTCTTGGATCTCACACAGGAAAAAAATTCAGAGTAAGCCTCAGAGTTCTGTGAGAAGAGATAGTTTACTGAAAGCCACTCTGTTACCCAGCAGAGCGTCCTCAAAATGCAAGTGGAGGAATGTACTTTGTTTTAAGTTTTTCTTATATAGGCATCTTATCTATGTAAATATAAACTAAGTTCTGCCTATGTGCAGGTGGGGTGACAGCGTGACTAAAGGTATTATTCTATCGATTTAAAGAAAACTATTATTGATATTGTAGTGTGTAAGTCCATCAAAGCATAACTATATATTGAAAGCATATATTGTTATGGGTGTTGTGACATCTGGACTTTCTGTTGTAGGAGTCTGTCCTTGCAGGCATCACCAAACTGCTTCTTTAGTGGTAAACATCTTAGGATCATAGGTCATGACTGGCAAGGAATACACCTTGCTACTTTTAAGATACAGCTTATTTTAAAATGATGTCACTCTGGCTCTCCTAGGCTCCTCCTGCCCTAACATGTCTACCACTTTTCCAACTCTCCAGCATTATTACTCCCTTTCAAGGAATGTCCAGAATAGGCAAATCAATAAAAACAGAAAATAGATTAGTGGTTGCCAGAACTAAATGGAAGGAGTAATTAGCACATATGGGGCCTCTTTTGGGGTGACTGAAATGTTCTGGAACTAGCAGTGGTGATGTTTGCATAACATTGTGAGTATATTTTTAAAACGTTAAGTTGTACTCCTTGAAATAGTTAAAATGGGAAATTTTATGTTAAGCAAATTTTATCTCAATTTTTTTTAAATGGGAAAAAAAGAAATTGGAAATGAACCCCAATGTAGAAGTGTGTGGTGAAAAAAAAGACAAATGGGCCTGGCATGGTGGCTCACGCCTGTAATTCCAGAACTTTGGGAGGCCGAGGTGGGCAGATCATCTGAGGTCAGGAGTTCAAGACCAGCCTGGCCAACATGGTGAAACCCCTTCTCTATTAAAAATACAAAAATTAGCTGGGTGCAGTGACAGGAACCTGTAATCTCAGCTACTTGGGAGGCTGAGGCAGGAGAATTGCTTGAACCTGGGAGGTGGAGGTTGCAGTGAGCTGTGATTGCACCATTGCACTCCAGCCTGTGAGACAGAGCAAAACTCTGTTTCCAAAAAAAAAAAAAAAAAGACAAATAGATGAAATGCTGAGGAATTACAATCTACATTTTTACAACTCATCTACTTCAGCAGGGCTTATCATCAATTGTCAGATATGCCATAATTTTATGTACCACTATGAAGGAGAAATGCTGCCAATTAAACTATGACATGCCATCAATAGTAAGAGGCAACTGATTTCAGAGGTTTTAATATGAAAATGAAAGTGTTTTAAAATCAAGGAGATATGTCATTAGATGTAGAAAATAAACAACTATTTTAAAAATAAGGAAAAAGGCATGGTTGGTGCAGAAACCCAATGAGTTCAATTTAAAACATCTTGGGTTTCAAATGTGCGATTTGGGTATTCAAGTTGAGATTGATGGACTATTATAAAATATTATTTATGCTAATATGTTGGGAGAGAAATTATATTTCTAAAGGTATATATAACATTGGGAATTTTGAAAGCATCTAGAGGTCCAAAATGAAAAGATAAAAGGTAAAACCATTCTCATAAGAATCCTTTTTTTTTAACCATTAGAAAAAGCCCTTACATTCATATGTCCAAGATTTACTATTCTGAAACCTCTTCTCCCTTCTCTTGAAATAATTCTTAGCAGGTCCTTTGATATTTACAGAAAGGAAAAGACCATCCTTACCTTCAAAGAAGTTCATCAAAGTGCAGCATAGAAGGAGAGACCAAAACAAAGACAATAATGCTAGCACTGATTGTGTTTCCTAGGTCAATATTCAATTTGGTCAGCATTTAGTAATCACCTGGCATTTTGGGAGGGCTCTGAAGTACACTCTTCAGATGTGAAATGTAAATACAATACAATCTCTACAGTTAAGGATGCTACAGGTAGGAAAGAGGTTGTCAAAAAGGTACAAATAACAGAATGTAAGACAAAATGAAGCAAAACTTATTTTGCTTCATTTGGCTATTTGTGTGTAAGCCTGAAAAGTTATGCAAACATGAGTGCTACAGAGATTCAAAAAGGAAAAAGACTATATCTAAATAGAAAGAGTGGGGAAGGCAAGATATGAACCTGGAGACACACCGTAAGGAGACGTAAGGGGTTAGTGGGCCCAGATGGCCACAGTAGATGTTCCAATCAGAGCAAACTGAATAAAAGGCATGCATTGCATTGGGGAAAACAGTTTCAACAGAACAAAAAGATGAAAATCAAATGAGTTAAGAATGAAATGTGGTTAGTGAAAAAGTGGAAACAAAGTATAAATTATGCTTTCAAAAAGCTTAGTAGAACAATTTAAATATTCAAGAGACAGTGGAATACTAGGGGACAATTAAAAGAAATGATGGAGGTAATGAAAATACACTGCCAAGGAAAGAAGGTAAAAATACCTTGTTAAATTTCGTAAAACACATGGAACACAGAATACTTGCATGCATGTAATATCAAGCTTCAAGATATGTAAAGTAAAAAAAAGCACTATCAGAAATTAACAATTCATAATAATGATGTATTATTGTCTCTTTTCATTTTTAGTTATTTAAAATAATTTTATTATTTGTTCATTTTTATTTTTGATTTTTTTTTTGCCTTATTTTCATTTTAATATGTGGTGATGGCATTTTTTTTTTATTGCATTTTAGGTTTTGGGGTACATGTGAAGAACATGCAAAATTTTTGCATAGGTACACACATGGCAGTGTGATTAGCTGCCTTCCTCCCCATCACCTATATCTGGAATTTCTCCCTATGCCATCTCTCCCCAACTCCCCACCCTCTGCTGAACCTCCCCTATTTCCCTCCGACAGACCCCAGTGTGTGATGCTCCCCTCCCTGTGTCCATGGGTTCACATTGTTCAACACCCGCCTATGAGTGAGAATATGCGGTGTTTGATTTTCTGTTCTTGTGTCAGTTTGCTGAGAATGATGGTTTCCAGGTTCGTCCATGTCCCTACAAAGGACATGAACCCATCGTTTTTGATGGCTGCATAATATTCCATGGTGTATATGTGCCACATTTTCCCTGTCCAGTCTATCATCGATAGGCATTTGGGTTGGTTCCAGGTTTTTTCTATTGTAAACTGTGCTGCAATGAACATTTGTGTGCATGTGACCTTATAGTAGAACGATTTATAATCCTTTGGATATATACCCAGTAATGGGATTGCTGGGTCAAATGGAATTTCTATTTCTAGCTCCTTGAGGAATTGCCACACTGTCTTCCACAATGGTTGAACTAATTTATACTCCCACCAACAGTGTAAAAGTGTTCCTATTTCTCCACATCCTCTCCAGTATCTGTCTCCAGATTTTTTAATGCTAGCCATTCTAACTAGTGTGAGATGGTATCTCAATGTAGTTTTGATTTGCATTTCTCTAATGACCAGTGATAATGAGCATTTGTTCATATGTTTGTTGGCCTCATGTATGTCTTCTTTTGTAAAGTGTCTGTTCATATCCTTCACCCACTTTTGAATGGACTTGCTTGTTTTTTTCCTGTAAATCTGTTTTAGTTCTTTGTAGATTCTGGATATCAGCCCTTTGTCAGATGGGTAGACTGCAAAAAACTTTTCTCATTCTGTTGATTGCCAATTCACTCTAATGACTGTTTCTTTTGCCATGCAGAAGCTGCAGAGTTTGATTAGGTCCCATTTGTCTATTTTGGCTTTTGTTGCCAATGCTTTTGGTGTTTTGGTCATGGAGTCCTTGCCTACGCCTATGTCCTGAATGGTTTTGCCTAGATTTTCTTCTAGGGTTTTTATGGTGTCTGGTCTTATGTTTAAGTCTTTAATCTATCTGGAGTTAATTTTAGTGTAAGGTGTCAGGAAGGGGTCCAGTTTCTGCTTTCTGCACATGGCTAGCCAGTTTTCCCAACACCATTTATTAAACAGGGAATCATTTCCCCTTTGCTTGTTTTTGTCAGATTTGTTAAAGAATGGATGATTGTTGATATGTTGTGTTGCCTCCGAGGCCTCTGTTCTGTTCCACTGGTCTATATCTCTGTTTTGGTACCAGTGCCATGATGTTTTGATTACTGTAGCCTTGTAGTATAGTTTGAAGTATGGTAGTGTGATGCCTCCAGCTTTGTTCTTTTTGCTTAGAATTGACTTGGCTATGCGGGCTCTCTTTTGGTTCTATATGAAGTTTAAGCTGGCTTTTTCCAGTTCTGTGAAGAAGGTCATTGGTAGCTTGATGGGGATAGCATTGAATCTGTAAATTACTTTGGGCAGTATGGCCATTTTCACGATATTTATTCTTCCTAACCATGAGCATGGAATGTTTCTCCATCTGTTTGTGTCCTCTCTTATTTCGTTGAGCAGTGGTTTGTAGCTCTCCTTAAAGAGGTCCTTTACATTCCTTGTTAGTTGTGTTCCTAGGTATTTTATTCTGCTTGTAGCAATTGTGAATGGCAGTTCATTCTTAATATGGCTCTCCTTAAGTCTGTTATTGGTGTATAGGAATACTTGTGATTTTTGCACATTGATTTTGTATCCTGAGACTTTGCTGAAATTGCATATCAGTTTCAGGAGATTTTGGGCTAAGACGATGGGGTCTTCTAGATATACAATCATATCGTCTGCAAACAGAGACAATTTGACTTCCTCCTTTCCTATTTGAATACCCTTTATTTCTTTTTCTTGCCTGATTGCTCTGGCTACAACTTCCAGTACTATATTGAATAAGAGTGGTGAGAGAGGGCATCGTTGTCTAGTGCCAGATTTCAAAGGGAATGCTTCCAGTTTTTGCCCATTCGGTATGATATTGGCTGTTGGTGTGTCATAAATAGCTTTTACTGTTTTGAGATATGTTCCGTCAATACCTAGTTTATAGAGAGTTTTTAGCATGAAGGGCTGTTGAATTTTATCAAAGGCCTTCTCTGCATCATTTGAGATAATCATGTGGTTTTTGTCTTTGGTTCTATTTATGTGGTGAATTATGTTTATAGATTTGTGTATGTTGAACCAGCCTTGCATCCCCAGGATGAAGCCTACTTGATCATGGTGGATAAGCTTTTTGATGTGCTGTTGGAATCAGTCTGCCAGTATTTTATTGAAGAATTTTGCATCTATGTTCATCATGGATATTGGCCTGAAGTTTTCTTTTCTTGCTGAGTCTCTGCGAGATTTTGGTATCAGGATGATGTTGGTCTCATACAATGATTTGGGAAGGATTCCCTCTTTTTGGATTGTTTGAAATAGTTTCAGAAGGAATGGTACCAACCCTTTTTGTATGTCTGGTATAATTCAGCTGTGAACCCATCTGGACCTGGGATTTTTTTGGGTGGTAGGCTCTTAATTACTGCCTCAACTTCAGACCTTGTTATTGGTCTATTCAGGGTTTCGACTTCTTCCTGGTTTAGGCTTGGGAGGATGCAAGTGTCCAGGAATTTATCCATTTCTTCCAGGTTTACTAGTTGATGTGCATAGAGTTGTTTGTAATAATCTCTGATGATGGTTTGAATTTCTGTGAAATCTGTGGTGATATCTCCTTTATCGTTTTTTATTACATCTATTTGATTATTCTCTCTTTTCTTTTTTATTAATCTGGCTAGTGGTCTGTTTATTTTGTTGATCTTTCGAAAAACCAGCTCCTGGATTTATTGATTTTTTTGAAGGGTTTTTTGTGTCTCTAGCTCCTTCAGTTCTGCTCTGATCTTAGTTATTTCTTGTCTTCTGCTAGCTTTTGAGTTTTTTTATCTTGCTCCTCTAGCTCTTTCAATTTTGATGATAGGGTGTCGATTTTAGATCTCTCCTTGCTTCTCATGTGGGCATTTATTGCTATATATTTTCTGCTAGAGACTGCTTTAAATGTGTCCGAGAGATCCTGGTATGTTGTGTCTTTGTTCTCATTGGTTTCGAAGAACGTCTTTATTTCTGCCTTTATTTCATTGTTTATCCAGTCAACATTCAAGAGCCAGTTGTTCAGTTCCCATGAAGCTGTGCAGTTCTGAGTTAGTTTCTGAATTCTGAGTTCTAACTTGATTGCACTGTGGTCTGAGAGACTGTTTGTTATGATTTCCATTCTTTTGCATTTGCGAGGAGTGATTTACTTCCAATTATGTGGTCACTTTTAGAGTAGGTGTGGTGTGGTGCTGAGAAGAATGTATATTCTGTGGATTTGGGGTGGAGAGTTCTGTAAATGTCTATTAGGTGTGCTTGGTCCAGATCTGAGTTCAAGTCCTGAATATCTTTGTTAATTTTCTGTCTCATTGATCTGTCTATTATTGACAATGGGGTGTTAAAGTCTCCCACTATTATTGTGTGGGAGTCTAAGTCTCTTTGTAAATCATTAAGAACTTGCCTTATGTATGTGTGTGTTCCTTTATTGGGTGCGTATATATTTATGATCATTAGCTCTTCTTGTTGCATTGATCCTTTTACCATTATGTAATGTCCTTCTTTGTCTCTTTTGATCTTTGTCGGTTTAAAGTCTATTTTATCAGAGATGAGAATTGCAACTCCTGCTTTTTTTTTTGCTCTCCATTTGCTTGGTAAATCTTCCTCCATCCCCTTATTTTGAGCCTTTGTGTATCCTTGCATGTGAGATGGGTTTCCTGGATACAGCACACCATGGGTTTTGGCTTTTTATCCAATTTGCCAGTCTGTGTCTTTTGATTGGGGCATTTAGCCTATTTACATTTAGGATTAATATTGTTATGTGTGAATTTGATCCTGCCATTTTGATGCTAGCTGGCTGTTTTGCCCATTAGTTGACGTAGTTTCTTCATTGTGTTGATGCTTTTTACCATTTGATATGTTTTTGGAGTGGCTGATACTGGTTGTTCCTTTCTGTGTTTAGTGCCTCTTTCAGGAGCTCTTGTAAAGCAGGCCTGGTGGTGATGAAATCTCTGAGTATTTGCTTGTTTGTAAAGGATTTTATTTTTCCTTCACTTATGAAGTTTAGTTTGGCTGGATATGAAATTCTGGGTTGAAAATTCCTTTCTTTAAGGATGTTGAATATTGGCCCCCACTCTCTTCTGGCCTGTAGGGTTTCTGCT
>PVKV010010989.1:0-13023 GCA_004027835.1 Alouatta palliata
CTCTAAAAAAAAAAAAAAAAAGAAAGAAAAAGCACACACACACACAAACCAACCACCCTCTAGCAAACAATGATTTGAATGACTGGATTTCTCATCAGAAACCATAGATTTTAGAACACAGTGGAATAATGTTTCTAAAATGCTGAGAGAAGATGATGATCCACTAAGAATTCTATGCCAGAAAAAATGTCTAGGAGGAATGATGGTAAAATAAATTATCAGGTAAAAGAAAATGAAAAGAAATCATCATCCACAGAATTGCTCTAAAAGAAACAGTAAAGAGAGTTACTGAGGCTGAAGGGAAATGATATCAAAGAGAAGCCTGGAACTTCAAAAAGAAAGAAGAGTCAGTGAAGGCAAATATATATACATATATATGTGTATGTATATATATTTGCCCTTTGTTGCCCAGGTTGGAGTGCCATAGGTAAATTATGGCTCACTGCAATCTCTGCCTCCCAAGTTGAAGAAATTCTTCTGTCTCAGCCTCCTGAATAGTGGGATTACAGGTGCCCACCATCACGCCTGGCTAATTTTTGTATTTTTAGTAGAGACAGGGTTTCACCATGTTGGCCAGGCTGGTCTCGAACTCCTGACCTGGTGATCTGCCTGCCTCAACCTCCCAAAGTGCTGGGAGGCGTGAGTCACTGCGCCTGGCCTACTTATTTATTTATTATTTTTTTGAGATGGAATCTTGCTCTGTGGCCCAGGCTGTGGTGCAGTGGCATGATCTCGGCTCACTGCAACCTCTGCCTCCCAGGTTCAAGAGATTCTCCTGCCTCAGCCTCTGGAGTAGCTGGTGTAAGGGTTATTGCCGAGTTTAAAGTGAGGAAACTGAGACCAGCCTAGGAAAATTAAATGCCAATTTATTAAGCTCCCAGGCGAGGTTCTGTGGTCCAGGAAAGGGGGGCCAGAGAAGTGACGCTTAACTTCCCAGGGCAAGGGGTTTTATAGGGAGTGAAGGCATTTGATTGGTTGTGGAGAAACAGGACGTGGATGGGGCAAGCTGCTACTGGTAGGTAGGTGGGATTTCTGGTGAGCCCGCCGCCCAGGGGGAGTGGGACCTGGACGGAGCAGAATGCTATTGGGCAGGTTTTGGCGGGGTTTCTTTTAAATTTTGGTGGGGTTTTCCAGTGGTGGGCTAGGTGCTGGATGCAGAGTTTGATGTTGAGTGCAGAGTGGTGACGTAATTTCCAGGCGTGGGGAGGGATGGGCATGCCCGAGCTCCCAGCGAGGCAACCAGCCTTACAGCTGGGATTACAGGTACCTGCCACTATACCTGGCTAATTTTTGTATTTTTAGTAGAGACGGGGTTTTACCATCTTGGCCAGGCTGGTCTGGAACTCCTGACCTCGTGATCCATCCGCCTCGGCCTCCCAAAGTGCTGGGATTACAGGGGTGAGCTACTGCACCCGGCCTGTTTGTTTATTTATTGAGACAAAGTCTCCCTCTGTCGCCCAGGCTGGAGTACAGTGGCACGATCTTGGCTCACTGCAACCTCTGCCTCCCTCAGGTAATCCTCCTGGTAATCCTCAGGTAATCCTCCTGCCTCAGCCTCCTGAGTAGCTGGGACTATAGGCTCATGCCACCATGCCTGGCTAATGTTTGTATTTTTTGTAGAGATGGGGTTTCACCATGTTGCCCAAGCTGGTCTCAAACTCCTGGGCTCAATCTGTCCACCTTGGTCTCCCAAAGCGCTGGGATTACAGGAGTGAGCCACTGTGCCCAGCTCCTGGACCTAATTTAAATCATAGAAGACTTGTCTACTTCCACATTGTCACCAGGATACTCAAGCAGCTCTATCGAGAGGCCTACATGGCAATGAACTCAGGTTTTCTGCCCACAACCAGCACTAATTTGCCAAGCAAATGAATGAGCCACCTTGGAACTGGATCCTCCAGCCCACATCAAGCCTTCAGATGACTGCAGCCCCAGGGGACATTTGACTTCAACCTCTTGAAAAATGCTAAGCCAGAACCACCCATCTAAGCTGCCCTTCAACTCCTGGCTCACAGGAATTAGATAAGAAAAGAGATGTTTCCTGTTTTAAGCAAAACAACAATGACCATCTAGTATCAGGAGGGGTTCCATAGTTTGGCTGGGCTCAGCTGGGAAGTTATTCTGCTCCATGTCATGTTGCCTGAGGCTGCCGTCATTTGAAGACCCCACTGGGCTGGAACTTCTAAGTGGTTTGTTCCCATGGCTGACAGCTGATGCTGGCTGTTGACTGGGGCTGTGGACTTCAGCCGTTGACTCTCCTCCACATAGTTTGGGCTTCTCACAGCATGGCAGATGGATTCCTAAAAGGAGCATTCCAAGCCCCAAAAAGGGGAAGCTCCAGATGTCCTCAGGCTCTACTTCAGGAATCCCACAGGACCATTTCTGCCATGTCCTAAAATGCCTAAAGCAAGTCACATGGTCAAGCTCAGATTCAAGGTGAGGGGAAGTAGATTCCACGTCTCAATGGAAGGAAGGATTTGTGGCTGTTCCAAGTCCACTGCAGCTACCTTGTCATTGCCACACATAGCAAAATTAACAATGCTCCCTTAAGATCCCCTAACACCCAGTCCACCTTGAAACACACCCATTATCTCTAATATGTATTTTTACAACTGGTTTCTTTGAACACAAGAGCATAAGGTTCACCCATCTGGTGTTTTTTTTCCTTAAAGCTTTATTATTGTTGTTATTATTATAGAGACGGAGTCTCACACTGTCACCTGGGCCAGAGTGCAGTGGCTCAATCTTGGCTCACTGCAACCTCTACCTCCCAGATTCAAGCAATTCTCCTGCCTCAGCCTCCCAAGTAGCTGGTATTACAGGCGCACACTGTCACACCTGGCTAATGTCTTTTGTATTTTAGTAGAGACGGGGTTTCACCGTGTTGCCCAGGCTGGTCTTCAACTCCTGAGCTCAGGCAATCCACCCACCTCAGCCCCGCAAAGTGCTGGGATTACAGGTGTGAGCCACAGCTCCGGGCTATTATTATTATTATTTTGAGATGGAGTCTCACTTTGTTGCCCAGGCTGGATGGCAGTGGTGCTATCTTGGCTCACTGCAACTTCCATCTCCTGGGTTCAAGCAATTCTCCTCAGCCTCCTGAGTAGCTGGGATTACAGCCACCCACTACCACGCCTGACTAATTTTTGTGCTTTTAGTAGAGACGGGGATTCACCATGTTGCCCAGGCTGGTCTCAAACTCTGACCTCAGGTGATTCCCCCGCCTTGGCCTCCTAAAGTACAAGGATTCGAGGCGTGACGACAGCATGATTTTCAAGGGAATACATGACTAGAAACAGACCGATAAAACTCCTCTGCAATTATTAAATTAAAAGAAAAGAAGATGATTCTGTTGTAGAGCCAAATAACTAGTGATATGTTTATAAATAAGTGGGTATCAGGGGTTTGTGTGAAGACACTGTTGAAGTATATCTCTGAGCCTGCACATCCCTGAGGGAGAATACCAGTGGTAGGTGAGGGCTTGGGAATGGCTACATCTGGGTGTGTAGGATAGGTTTGGGGTGGGTGAGTCTGAGCATGAGTAACTCTGACCATGGGTCAGTGTGACATTTAGTGACAGGGGTGTGTGGCTCCAGATAGAAGTGTTCTAAAGGCAAAGAAAAGAGCTCACCTTCCTCTGCTATCTTCTCCCTGGGAGGCTAGCCCCTGAAGTCCCAGGAAGGAGCCAGGTCTTGAGTCCGAGTGCCTCTGATCCATCGAGGGCCCTTCTGCTGGAAATAGGTGTTTCTGGAAGCTGGGCGGTGGCCCCAGTTCTGTCCCTTGGGCCACACTCACAGAGAGTGAGTTTCGTTTATTTGAAACGCAACCATCCAGAAATACAATTGTTTTTTGTTCCACACCTTACTTTTTCTTCCACCTGATGCTCACAAATACTTTCCTCTTGCCTGTGTGACAGGAATGAAGAGTGTTATCCGCCCTGGTTGAGAATCTGTAGGGGAGAGGCAGACAAGTCCAAACATGTTGCTTAACTCCTGTCCAGGGTGGACAATCGAGGGGAAGGGGCTTCCTTGGGGAGTGGGTACCTGATCCTCAGTTATCCCTTCCCACAATGATGTATGAAGGATATGGAGACCATGGCACTCAGCTGGGTAGCCTAGTGGCTAAGTCCTCTGACTTTGAAGACACGTGGTCTGTGTTCAAGTCCCAGCTGCACTACTAATCTGCTGTGTTACACTGGGAACTTACTTAGCCTCTCTGTGCCTCAATTGTATTTTCTGTAAAACGTAAAATCTTATAAGATAGCAGTGCCCAGTGGAAATATGATGTGAGCCATGTGTGTAATTTTAGTTTTTTTTTGAGATGGAGTCTCGCTCTGTCACCCAGGTTGGAGTACAGTGGTGCAATCTCAACTCACTGCAGCCTCAGCCTCCCAAGTAGCTGGGATTACAGCTGTCCACCATCACGTCTGGCTAATTTTTGTATTTTTAGTAGAGATGGGGTTTCGCCATGTTGGCCAGGCTGGTCTTGAACTCCTGACCTCAAGTGATCCAACCGCCTTGGCCTCCCAAAGTGCTGGTATTACAGGCATGTTGTTCATGCTGGAGTGCAGTGGCGCAATTTTGACTCACTGCAAGCTCTGCCTCCCAGGTTCAAGTGATTCTCCTGCCTCAGCCTCCCCAGTAGCTGGAATTACAGGTGCCCACCACCACACATTGCTAATATATATATTTTTTTAAGTAGAGATGGGATTTCACCGTGTTGGCCAGGATGGTCTTGATCTTCTGATCTCATGATCCGCCTGCCTTGGCCTCCCAAAGTGCTGGGATTACAGGTGTGAGCCACTGCGCCCGGCCTGAATTTTCTTAATAGCTACATATATTTTAAAAATAAAAAGGAAACAGGTGAAATTAACGTTAACGTTATATTTTCTTTAGCCCAATTTATGCAACACATTATCATTTCAACTTGTAGTCAAAATAAAAAAGTATTGCTGAGACAGTTTACATACATTCCTTTTCTCATATCAAGTCTTCAAAATCAGGTTGTAACCTGGGCATGGTGGCGCAGAGCTGTAGCCCCAGTTACTTGGGAGACTGAGTGGGGAAGATTGTTTGTGGCCAGGAGTTCAAAACCAGCCTGGATAACATAGTGAGACCCTGTCTCTACAAAAAACAAAAATAAAAAAAATTAGCCTAGCATGGTGGCCCAGGCCTGTAGTCTTCGCTGCTCTCGAGGATGGGGTGGGAGGATCACTTGAGCCCAGGAGGTTGAGGCTGCAGTGAGCTATGATCGCACCACTGCACTCCAGTATGGGCAACCGAGAAAGACCTTATTCCAAAGAAATAAAAAACCAGGTGCATATTTTACACTAAAAACACATCTCATTTTGGACTAATCACATTGTTATTGGCAATACTTTACAATTGTAAGAGTAGATTCACATACTCGGGTTGTCCCAACATACTTAAAAGTTTTCTAGCCAGGTGCGGTGGCTCATGCCTGTAATCCCAGCATTTTGGGAGGCTGAGGTGGGCGGATCATGAGGTCAGGAGTTTGAGACCAGCCTGACCAACATGGTGAAACCCTGTCTCTACTAAAAATACAAAACTTGGCTGGGCATGGTGGCGCATGCCTGTAATCCCAGCTACTCAGGAGGCTGAGGCAGGAGAACTGCTTGAACCTGGGAGGTGGAGGTTGCAGTGAGCAGAGATCGTGCCACTGCATTCCAGCCTGGGTGATACAGTGAGACTACGTCTCAAAAAAAAAAGGGGAGGGGCAGATAGTAAATTGTATTAGTTTGTTTTCATGCTGCCTGGGAGTTGGGACCCTGCCCTAGGGGGCTTCATAGTTCCACCTAAGCATTTTTGTTTGTTTTGAGATGTGATCTTGCTCTGTTACCAAGGCAGGAGTGCAGTGATAGAACCATAGCTCACTGCGTCTTCAAACTCCTGGGTTCATGTGATCCTCCCCCATCAGCCTCCCAAGTAGCTGGGACTACAGGCTGGTACCCCTATGCCTAGATCATATTTGCGTGTGTTTTTTTGTAGAGACAGGTTTCGCCACTTAGCCCAGGCTGGTCTCGAACTCCTGAGCTCAAGCAACAGCCCCCTCCTTGGCCTCCCAAAGTGCTGGGATTGCAGGCCTCAGACGCTGCACCTGGCCAACATGACTCACCTTCTAAGCATCCAACCTCAGGTCGCATTGAGCCCCAGATCAGGGTAAACCCCCTGCTTGTGGGTACCGCCCGCTGTTGTTATCTAAGGGGCATGCATCTATTTCTTATTCGTCACCTGCTTCAACAGTGTCACTCTGAGCCCCTGGAAGCAGGGGCTGTGACTGTCACTCACACTCTCACATCCTCATACCTGACACTCTTCCTGATACCTGTCAGCCCCCAGCAAAAATCTGACAGTGTGAACTGAGTCACTGCCCCTTCTTCCCACCCACCACCAGCTTCCTGGTTACTATTTATAGTGTGTTTTAATTTCCTAGGACTGCAGTGACACAGTATCACAGACTGGGTGGCTTCAACAACAGAAATGTAGTGTCTCACAGTTCTGGAAGCCAGAAGTCCTGGGTCAAGGTGTGGATAGGGTCTGTTCCTTCTGGGGCTGTGGAGGGCAGGATCTGTCCTGTGTCTTTTTCCCTGAGTCCGCATCTGGTCATGTGCTGACAAAAAGAATTTTTTTTTTTTGAGACAGAGTCTTGATCTATTGCCCAGGCTGGAGTGCAGTGGTGCAGTCTTGGCTCACTGCAACCTCCACCCCCTGGGTTCAAGCAATTCTCCTGCCTCAGCCTCCCGAATAGCTGGGATTACAGGCATCCATCAT
Organism: Alouatta palliata; assembly: GCA_004027835.1. Classification (NCBI taxonomy): domain Eukaryota; kingdom Metazoa; phylum Chordata; class Mammalia; order Primates; family Atelidae; genus Alouatta; species Alouatta palliata. The sequence goes on from PVKV010010989.1 coordinate 6,792, forward strand.
GATGCCTGGCTAATTTTTGTATTTTTAGTAGAGATGGGGTTTCGCCACGTTGGCCAGGCTGGTCTCGAACTCCTGGCCTCAGGTGATCCACCCACCTTGGCCCTCCAAAGTGCAGGGATTACAGGCAGGAGCCATCGTGTGCAAGTCTTCTTTGAGACAGGGTCTCACTCTGTTGCCCAGGCAGGAGTGCAGTGGCGCCATCTTGGCTCACTGCAACCTCCACCTCCTGGGTTCAAGCGATTCTCCTGCCTCAGCCTCCAGAGTAGCTGGGATTGCAGGTGCCTATCATGATGCCTGGCTAATTTTTGTGTTTTTAGTAGAGATGGGGTTTCTCCATGTTCGCTGGGCTGGTCTTGAACTCCTGGACTCAAGCAATATGCCCGCCTCAGCCTCCCAAAATGCTGGGATTACAGGTGTGAGCTACCGTGCCCAGCCTTATTTGCTGACAATCTTTGAAGTTCGTTGGCTTGTGGATGCCTCACTCCAATCTCTGCCGTCATCTTCACATGGGCTTCTCTCTGTGGATGTCCTGTCTTAGTGATCTTGTGATCCACCCACCTTGGCCTCCCAAAGTGCTGGGATTACAGGTGTGAGCCACCGTGCCTGGCCGCCAGGCTAATTTCCTAACTTCTATAGAGACAGGGGTCTTGCTATGTTGCCCAGGCTGGTCTCAAACTCTTGGATTTACTGATCCTCCCACCTCAGCTTTCCAAAGTGCTGGCATTACAGGCCTGAGCCACCGTAATAGCCCAGATGTGCCTTTGAAACCTCTGTGTTTCAGGTTGCATCGCCTGGGAAAGATAAAAGCAAACAGATTTAGTAATTCCAAGTAATTGCAAGAAAATATTTCCTTGGCCCTGCTCCCCTCCCGCTTTTCTGAAGTCCCTCAGTCTCCCTCAGTGCGATTGCAGGTGTCTCCAGCAGTCTCGCAGATAAGCGTGTCTGATGCCACTTCATTACCCAATTCAGATGCACAAAAACATGAACTCGTTGTCCAAGACTGCATACCGGGGAAGTGGTGGAGGTATCATTTTTCTCTTTACTTTTTTTTTTTTGTTTTGAGATGGCGTCTTGCTCTGTCACCCAGGCTGGAGTGCAATGGCGCAATCTTGGCTCACTGCAACCTCGAGCTCCCGGGTTCAAACACTTCTCCTGCCTCAGCCGCCCGAGTAGCTGGGACTACAGGCTGGTGCCACCACACCTGGCTAATTTTTTGTATTTTCAGTAGACATGGGGTTTCACCGTGTTAGCCAGGATGGTCTCCATCTCCTGGCCTCGTGGTCTGCCCGTCTTGGCCTCCCAAAGTTTCTTTTCTTTTTTTTTTAAATTGTGGATTGAGGCTGGGTGCAGTGGTTCACAAATGTTATCCCAGCACTTTAGGAGGAGGATCACTTGAGCCCAGGAGTTTGAAGCCAGCGTGAGCAGCACAGCAAGACTTTGTCTCTACAAAAAAATAAATAAAATTAGCCAGGCATGGTGGTGCACTTTGTATTTGCAGCTACTCGGGAGGCTGAGGTGGGAGAATCACGTGAGGCCAGGAGGTCAAGGCTGCTATGAGCCATGATCGAACCACTGCACTCCACCCTGGGTGACAGGGTGAGACCTTGTCTCAAAATAAATAAACAAAATTGAATTAATTTTAGATTCAGGGAGTACATGTGGGGGTTTGTTATAAGCATGTATCATGTGATGCTGGGGTTTGGGCTTCCAGTGAATCCATTACCCAGGCTGTAAGCATAGTACCCAATAGGTAGTGTTTCAACCTCTGCCCCCATTTCTGCCTTTTGGAGTCCTCAGTGTCTCCTGTTCCCATCTTTTTTTTTTTGAGATGGAGTCTTGCTCTGTCACCCAGGCTGGAGTACAATGGTACGATCTCAGCTCACTGCAACTTCCACCTCCTGGGTTCAAGCAATTCTTCTGTCTCAGGTTCCTGAGTAGCTGGGACTACAGGCACCTGCCACCATGCACAGCTAATTTTTGTATTTTTAGTAGAGACGGTTTCACCATATTGGCCAGGCTGGTCTGAAACTCCTGACCTCATGATCCACCCACCTCGGCCTCCCAAAGTGCTGGGATTACAGGCATGAGCCATTGCACTCAGCCTTCCCCCAAAATCTTATCATGAAAAAATTCAAACATAAAACAAAATTGAAATAATTTTGCAGGCCAGGTGCAGTGGCTCATGCCTGTAATCCAAGCACTTCAGGGGGCCAAGGTGGGAGAATCACTTGAGCCCAGGAGGTCAAAGGTACAGTGAACTATGATTGTGTCACTGCACTCCAGAGCCCAGGTGACAGAGTGAGACCCTGTCTCAAAAAAGAAAGGAGGAGGAGGAGGAAAGAAGGAAGAAAGAAGAAGGAAGAAGCAGGAGGAGGAGAAAGAAGGAAAAGAAGAAGGGAGAGGCGGAGGGAAGAAGGAGAAGAGAAAGAAAGAAAAGAAGAAGAAGAAGAACAGGGAGGCTGGGCAATGGAGCAGACCTCATCTCTTCATCTTTTAGTCCCAGCTACTTAGAAGTCTGAGGTGGGAAGATGGCTGGAGCCTAGGAGGTCAAGGGTACAGTGAACTATGATTGTGCCACTGTACTCCAGAGCCTGGGCAACAGAGTGAGACTCTGTCTAAGAAGAGGAAGGAGAAGGAGAAAAATAATTTTGCAGTGAACTCTCATGTACCCATCCCCTAGATTCTGCAATCCACATTTTGTCAAACTTGCTTTACCACACATCTTCACATCCACCCATTCTTCTGTCTGCCTTATTCAACCACTTTTAGGTTGAATTTCAAGGAAGCTGCATTCATCAGTACCATCCTTTTCTAAATAGTTTTTCATGCAGGCTGGGTGCAGTGGCTCATGCCTGTAATACCAGCACTTTGGGAGGCCAAGGTGGGCTGATCACTTGAGGCCAGGAGTTAGAGACCAGCCAGGCCAACATGGCAAAACCCTGTCTTCAACAGGGCAAAACCCTGCTGAAAAAAGCAGAAAAACAAACAAAAATTATCTGGGCATTGTGGTGCACACCTGTAATTCCAGCTACTCAGGTGGCTGAGGCACAAGAATCGCTTGAAACCATAAGCAGAGGTTGCAGTGAGCCAAGATCGTGCCACTGCACTCCAGCCTGGGTGACAGAGCAAGACTGTGTCTCAAAAAAAAAAAAAAAAAAAAAAAATTGGGGGACCTGGCACAGTGGCTTATGCCTGTAGTCCCAGCACTTTGGGAGGTAGAGGCAGGAGAACTGCTTGAGCCTAGGAGTTTGAGGCCAGCCTGGCCAACATAGCAAGACCCTGTCTCTAAAAAGACAAATAAATAATAAAAATAAAACTAAGTAAAAACTTCTTCATGCAGAGCATTAACTAGAGGTCAGTATTCGTGCATATAATTTTATATTTTGAGGTCAAGTTTACACTCAATTAAATGCACAGATCTCAAGTGTATGTTGGCTAAGTTTCGACAAATGCATACAAACGCATCTGTGTAATCCAAATCCTACCAAGGTATAGAGCATCAGCATCACCCCAGAAAGATATAGAATACTATCCTCCTCTATTTTTTGCTTTATATGGAAGTATAACTTAAACTCACTAAAATCCACACATCTTAAGTGCTCAACGAATTGTTCTGAGAGCCATAGCTTTTAATCATTGGACTATACTTGAAGAGATTTCTCTTCTTGATAACTGGACTTTTTTTTAAGACTCATTTGGCTGGGCGCGGTGGCTCACACCTGTAATCCAGCACTTTGAGAGGCTGAGGAGGGCGGATCACCTGAGGTCAGGAGTTCAAGACCAGCCTGGCCAACATGGTGAAAACACGTCTCTACTAAACATACAAAAATTATCTGGGCATGGTGGTGCCAGCCTGTAATTCCAGCTACTCGGGAGGCTGAGGTAGGAGAATCGCTTGAATCTGGGAGGCAGAGGTTGCAGTGAGCCGAGATCATGCCACTGTGCTCTAGCTTTGGGGACAGAGTGAGACCCTGTTGCAAAAAAAAAAAAAAAAGACTCTGGTATTGACATAAATCAGTGGTTCTCAATCAGGAGTCATTTTGCCCCCAGGGGACAGTTGGTAATATCTAGAGACATTTTTGGTTGTCACCCCTGGGATGTGGAGCGAGGCTACCAGCATCTCATGGGTAGAGGCCAGAGAGGCTGCTAACACCCTGCAACTTACGTGACAGCCCCTGCAGCCCCACAGCAAAGAATTATCTATCCTAAAATGTCAATGGTGCCAAGATAGAGAAACTTGATATTCATAGACCTCAACTCCTCCAATCCATCCATCCTCCAGAACTGCACATATGTGTGTGGAGATGGAAACTGACTCAGCTTGGATCCTATCAAGGGGTCCTGCACCCCATATACAAGGAACTACACACCAAGGTCAGAAGGAGGATGACTCATCACAGGGGTACAGCTAGGCCAGGTGCGGTGCTCAGCCTGTAATCCCAGCACTTTGGGAGGCCAAAGCGGGCAGATCACTTGAGGTCAGGAGTTTGAGACCAGCCTGGTCAACATGGTAAAACCCTGTCTCTACTAAAAATACAAAAGTCAGCCGGGTATGGTGGCGAGTGCCTGTAGTCCCCAGCTACTTTGGAGACTGAAACAGGAGAATCACATGAACCCAGGGGGTGGCGGTTGCAGTGAGCCGAGATTGTGCCACTGCACTCCAGCCTGGGCGACAGAGCAAGACTCGGTCTCAAAACAAAAACAAAACAAGGAGTACAGAAAATATATTGCATCTGCCTTGTTCGTCTCTCTTTTCTTGCTTGTTTTATTTTAAGAGATGGGGTCTTGCCTTGTTGCCCAGGCTGTAGTGCAGTGGCGCAATCATAGCTCACTGCAGCTTCCACCTCATGGGCACAAGCGATCCTCCTTTGTCAACATCTCAAGTAGCTGGGACTACAGGTAACACCATGCCTGGCTAAATTTTTTGTTTTTTTGTAGAGACAGAATCTCACTCTGTTGCCCAGGCTGGTCACAAACTCCTGTGCTCAAACAGTCCTCCTGTCTCAGCCTCCCAAATAGCTAGGACTTCAGGCTGCTGCCGACACACCTGGCTAAGTTTATAATTTGTTTGGAGATGGGGTCTCAGTATGCTGCCCAGTCTGGTCTTGAACTCTTGGCCTCAAAGACATCCTCCTCCATCAGCCTCTCGAATCTTGTTCTGTCTCTCTCTCCCTTTTTTTCCCCTTTGAGACAGGGTCTTTCTCTGTTTCCCAGGCTGGAGTGCAATTTTACAAGGAGGTGCTTTGGGAACAGGGAGGGGAGTTCTGCCTTCTCTCTGGGGAGGGAGGCAGGAGAGGGAGACCTGGAGAGAATTAGGGGACACAGAGTCAGGTAAAGGGAGGCAGGGCACTTCTGGCACAGGGAACAGTGGAGGCAAAGGCTTAGAGGTGAAAAGCGCAATCGTATGTTAGGCCCGCTGGCTCAAGGTGGGCCTAAAACGCCAGGCTGCAAGGTTTAGACTTGGTCCTGAGGGCAGTCAGAAGGCACTGAAGAATTCAGACCAGGGGCGGAGCGTGGCTGGTGCTGCATTTTTGAAAGGTCACTCTGTTGGCTGGGCAGAGGGGAACTGGAGGAGGGTGGAGCTGGTGGTAGAAGATGAGGATGAGTAAAGGAGCTGTTTCAGAACATCAGGCAGAGAGAGAGGATGAAGGCATGAACGGACGTGAGGTGGTGGGCAGAGTCAAGAATTACTTCGACGGGGTCAGGCGTGGTGGCTCACACCTGTAATCCCAGCACTTTGGGAGGCCGAGGTGGGTGGATCATGAGGTCAGGAGTTCGAGACCAGCCTGGCCATCATGGTGAAATCCCATCTCTACTAAAAATATATATAATATATATATAAATAAAAAAATGGTTGGGATAGGATAATCACTTGAACCCGGGGGGGAGGTAGAGGTTGCAGTGAGCTGCGATTGTGCCATTGTACTCCAGCCTGCGTGACAGAGTGAGACTTCGTTAAAAAAAAAAATTACTTAGAAGATTCCAGAAAGGAAAGGGGTCCAAGACAGCGTTTGCAAAATGTGCCCTGGAAGGCTAGGTGGCCCTCGGAGAGCTAAATTCAATGGAATAGAATTGGTTTCTCAACCCCATTGAAGAAACCCCAGAACTTTCTTATTTTATTTCATTATTACTGTTGTTTTTAACTTTTGTTTTAGGTCTAGGGGTACAAGTACAGGTTTCCCTGTTTTTTATTTTTATTTATTATTATTATTATTATTTATTTATTTATTTA
>PVKV010010989.1:13123-72989 GCA_004027835.1 Alouatta palliata
CCAGGCTGGAGTGCAATGGCGCGATCTCGGCTCACCGCAACCTCCGCCTCCTGGGTTCAGGCAATTCTCCTGCCTCAGCCTCCCGAGTAGCTGGGACTACAGGCACGTGCCACCATGCCCAGCTAATTTTTGTATTTTTAGTAGAGACGGGGTTTCACCATGTTGACCAGGATGGTCTCGATCTCTTGACCTCGTGATCTACCCGCCTCAGCCTCCCAAAGTGCTGGGATTACAGGCATGAGCCACCGCGCCCAGCTATTATTATTATTTTTTGAGACGGAGTCTTTCTCTGCCACCGAGGCTGGAGTGCAATGGTACTATCTTGTCTCACTGCAACCTCCACCTCCCAGGTTCAAGTGATTCTCCTGCCTCAGCCTCCCAAGAAGCTGGGATTACAGGCATGTGCCACCACACCAGGCTAATTTTTGTATTTTTAGTAGATACTGGGTTTCACCATATTGGCCAGGCTGGTCTCAAACTGCTGACCTCAGGTGATCCACCTGCCTTGGCTTCCCAAAGTGCTGGGATTACAGGTGTGAGACACTGAGTCTGACCTGTTGTTTTTTTTTTATTAATTAAAAAAAAAAACATTATTATTATTTGATACATGGTCTTGTTCTGTCTTCCAAGCTGGAGTGCAGTGGTGTGATCATGCATCCTATAGGCCTCCTGGTCTCAGGAGATCCTCCCACCTCAGCCTCCCTAGTAGATGAAACCACAGATGTGCACCACCATACCGTGATAATTTTTAAAATTATTTGTAGAGATGGGAGTTTTGCTATGTTGCTCTGGCTGGTCTCAAACTCATGGGCTCAAGCCATCCTTCCACCTTAGCTTCCCAAAGTGCTGGGATTACAGGGGTGAGCCACTGCGCTCAGCCCAGGTTTGTTATACAGGCAAATCGCATGTCTCAGGGGTTTGGTGTACAGATTATTTCATCACTCTGTTAATAAGCATAGTACCTGATAGGTAGTTTTTCAGTCCTCACCCTCCTCCCACCCTTCCCCTTCAGGTAGGCCCCATCATGTATTATTTCCCTCTTTGTGTCTGTGTGTACTCAATGTTCAGCTCCCACTTATAAGTGAGAACACGTGGTATTAGGCTTTCTGTTCCTGCATTCATTCACTTACGATAACGGTCTCCGGCTCCAGCCATGTTGCTGTAAAGCGCATAATCTTGTTCTTTTTTATGGCTGCATAGTATCCCATGGTGTATATGCACCACATTTTCTTTACCCAGTCCAACGTTGATGGGCATTTAGGTTGATTTCATGTCTTTGCCATTGTGAATAGTGCTGCATTGAACATACACATGCATGTGTCTTTTTGATAGAATAATTTCTTTGGGTATTTAGGTTGATTTCATGTCTTTGCTAGTGTGAATAGTGCTGTTATGAGCATACACACTGCACACGCAAAGGGCCTGGGGTGGGCAGAGCCCACGTCTCTGTGTGAAAGGCCCAACAAAGAGCCCAGTCTGGTAGAGCAGAGGGAAAGAAAAAAAAGACTGCAGAAAGAAGAATTCTTCGAGGTGGCTGGAGCCGGATCCCAGAGCAATGAAGCTCACAGTGGGAAATTTGGATTGTACTCCTAATGCGAGATCACTGGAGGGCTTTGAACAGGTGAACTGCAGAGAATGGTTTGGAAGAGGGTAAAAGGGAAGCACGGAGTGAGCATGGTGTTGTCATTCAGAGGGAAAAAAATATTATGCAGACCGGGTGTGGTGGCTCACTCCTGTAATTCCAGCACTTTGGGAGGCTGACGCAGGTGGATCATCTGCGGTAGGGAGTTCGAGACCAGCCTGACCAATATGGTGAAACCCCATCTCTACTAAAAATACAAAAATCAGCTGAGCGTGGTGGAGTCCTGGGGCCAGTTTCCAGCTCTGTCGCTGATTTTGCAGGTCCCGGTATTTTTTTTTTTTTTTGAATGGAGTTTTGCTCTTGTCACTCAGGGTGGAGTGCAGTGGTGCAATCTTGGCTCACTGCAACCTCCACCTCCCGGGTTCAAGTGATTCTCCTGCCTCAGCCTCCCAGGTAGCTGGGATTACAGGCATGCACCACTATGCCCGACTAACTAGGGTGGGAGTTTGGACAAAACTCAGGCTCAACTTTCCCCTTCCTGCCTTCCTTTCTGTTGCCTCCAGCCACTGTCCCCTCCCTGGGAATCTTCTTTTTCTTCCCTTCTCTCTACCTCCCCTGGTCTGTAGGACTCCAGCCTATCTTGATGCCCATACCACCTCCTCCAGGAAGCCTCCCAGATTCCCTGCCTCCTCCCAGTCTGGCTTTGACATCTCCCACTTACCTCTGGATTCCGGCTTGATCACCTGTACTTGTTCATTTCTCCGTTTTGGCCAGACTGCATGCCCAGGGTGTTGTCTGGGGCTCAAGGTGTGTCTGCTAAAAGGAGGGAAAGAAGAGCAAGGAAAGAAGAGAATTGGTTAATAGGCAATTGCACAGAGCATAAGCCCCAGGGGTTGCTGACAAACTTTCCTGGGCCATGAGCCCAGCCACGGGGCCATGGAGTTCGGCTCCAGGTACAAGACCCAGGAGAAGTGGGTGGCCCTGTGGTGTGTCTGGCATGCTGAGGTCCAAATCCCACTGCCTGCCTCCTTCACACTGGACACCTGCAGGTCTCTCCTCATTTTGAAGATGGATGATGACAGGCCCAGTGCGGTGGTCATGCCTGTAATCCCAGCACTTTGGGAGGCCAAGGCAGGTAGATCACTTGAGGTTAGGAATTCAAGACCAGCCTGGCCAACATGGCAAAACCCCATCTCTACTAAAAATACAAAAAGTAGCCAGGCATGGTGGTGCATGCCTGTAATCCCAGCTACTTGGGAGGCTGAGGCAGGAGAATCTCTTGAACCCGGGAGGTGGAGGTTGCAGTAAGCCAAGACTGTGCCATTGCACTCCAGTCTAAGTGGCAGAGCAAGACTTTGTCTCAAAAAAAAAAAAAAAAAAAATCATCCTGCGATCTGTGTTGGGCCGATTTGTGGGGTAGAGCCTGCTTCTGGGATGACTGTTGTAATCACTCAGGCCTGGGGTTGGTGGTAAGAAGCCGCTGGAGGTTACAGGACTGGTGAGGAGGAGGAAGAACCCCCAAACCCCTCCCTGTATCCCCCACTAGCCCTTTCCTTGCCTCTCTGCTGCTGTCAAGGGTAGTTAAAGAGCTTGACTGGGGAGTGAGGGTCTGCAGTCCCCAAGGTGGTTTTGTGGGGCTCAGAGCAGGGCTCAGAGCGGGTGTGGCTCTGTGGAGCTTTGGAAAGGTAGGAGAAGGCCGGCCCTCAGCTCCCCTGGCAGCCAGGGAGTTCCTGTGTGGGAATGCAGCCTCCCCTGCACTCCTGAACATTCCAGAACCCTCCAGAGGCAGCCGTGCCTCCCCCGGGGAGGGTCCACCCAACTCTAGTCTGGCAGTGCCAGTCCCTGAGGAGGAGGGAGTCAGGTAGAAGCTGGGGGCTTTGGAGAACAGGACAGTTCTATGCCTGGGTTGCTGTTTTCCTTCAAGCCCAGAGGGACCCCCAGTTTGGCAACAGACTCTGGAGTCAGGCTCTGTTTGCCCGAGGTGGGGGTTCCCTCGGGCCACTGCTCTCGGAGGGCATCAGCCTGTGGGTGTCAGTCACCAAGTGCAGTGAATCATGCCAACTGACGTTTGCCAGGAAGGCACCCACTGCTTCCCTCTAGGGCAAGCCCTGCCCCTCTTGAGAAGGTCAGCAAGGTGTGTTCTCACCGCCCTCCCTGCAGCCGGGGCCAGACTGGGCTGGGTTCAGTCTCAGGGACTCTCTTGGGGGTTGAGGAGCACAGCCTTGGCGGACAGGAGGATGGGCCGGGAGGGCCCTGTACACCCAGGGCACCGACGCAGGCCCCTGCTAGCGCTGGCCATGAGCCTCCTCCTCACCTGCAGACCAGGTAAGTGGGACTGGGCTGGGGCTCACTGAGGAGCTGGATGGATTCCTCTAGGAGAGAGGCTGGCAGGACAGGGGCCTTGCCGGAATGGCCGGGAGGTCTTCTTTTGCTTTTCCTTTTCTGTAAATGCCTCCTCCACTCTGCCCCCTCCCCACCCAATGAATCTGCATTTTCTGTAGTGATGTGGGCGAGTTCGCAAAACCGCTGTATTGTGGATTTGGTATCTGCCGAGATGGGTGTGGAAACGCCCCGGGAATCATCCCTCACCGGCTCACTCACACACTTACTCCCTGAGGGGGTTTTGGCGACACCTCCAGTCCCAGCACCTGTGCCCAGCTCTCAGGGAGAGAAATAAGCAGGAGGTCACCACCGCAGGGTTCCAGGAGCTCCATCTGGTGGGAGAGAGAGACTGGGGCATCCAGTCCCTTGGGGTACAGGGCTGAGCAGGAACTTTGCTAAGAGGCACTGATGGGGTGAGGGTGGCGGGGGGAGTGGCATCTGAATTATACAGGGTTGGAATTTTACAGGCAGAATTAGGAGCAAAAGAGAAGGGTGTTCCGGCATGGTGGGACGGAGTGGGCATGGGCCAGGAGGCAGGGAGCCATCAGGTGTATCTGGGGCGTTTTGAGTGAGCTGCGTGTGTATGGGCTGTGTGAAGGGGAGACGCTGAGGGAAGGACTGGAAGCAGAAAGGCAGCATGGGAAGGTTGTGGGAGGCGTGTTCCTGGGTCCAAAGGGGTCTTTCAGGCCTGTTGGTCATTTTAGGAGATTAGACTGGACATTACTGCCCGGAGAAAAGACCCTGGGCTCAAGGAAGGGCTGGCATTCCAGCTTGGTGTTTCTGTGTGTTGTTGCTGGGTTGAGGGAGCCAGTCTCTCTTCCCCACAGAGAAGTTTCAAGATTGTTCATACCTGGACCCAGGGCTGCCCAAACCCACCCAGGACTCATTTTACTCTGGTTGCCTCCGGAGGTAAGAAGTTGGGGCTTTTTCACCAAACAACTCTGGTGTCCAAGATAAACTGAGGCTTGCAGATGGGGAGATCTGCGATGAGCTGCCTGCTTAGGTGTCTGTTCATTTACTCAGAGGACGAGGAAGGGCTGTTTCTCGTGGTTTGGCCTGGAAACAGAGATGAGGCCTCGAGGGGCCTTGAGGGTTTGGAGTGGGGGATACAGGCAGCCTGTGATTCACCTGCCCGCATGCCCTTCCCCACCCAGGCCCCCGAGCTAGCCTGAGGAGCAGGTGGGGAAGGCACCCCAGTCCCCCAGCCCTGAGTCACCAGAGGCCGGGTAGCCCAGGGCAGCCCAGGACGGAGGGAGAGCTTTGTGAGACACCATTGTGAGGCCTCCACACAATGGCCTGAATGGTGGGCGGGTTTATATGGGACAACCCCACCACCTCCAGTGGGGCGTGTCCCCCTGACCTGTACTCAAAGCAGGACACCACCAACAGAGGCTGTTAATGGCATTTGTCCACAAGGTTCATTCAGGATCTGATGCTGGGGGCTGTTTGCATTGGGTAGATCCCTGCTCCTGTCCCAGAGAGGACACCCTGCTCCAGCCACATCAGTCCCTCCCCAAGGGATTCCCTTGGAATCAGTCCAGATACCATGTAGGATTTTTGACATAAAATGCTGGAGAAGACTCTCTTAATCCCTGGCTGTAAATCTGAGTCCACTGCTGGCAAGCTGTGCGTCCTTGGGCCACAAAGCTAACTTCTCTGAATTTCCTTCTCCCCAGAAAGCAATTTTTAAAGGATTCCAGAGCTGGGGGATATCCACCTACCGCTTGCCTCTCCATCCACCCTGTGGTTGAGAAACTCCAAGAGCCCAAAGGACCTCTGTGGCCATTTTATTTTATTGATTTATTTATTTGAGATGGAGTCCTGTTTTGTCGCCCAGTCTGGAGTGTAGTGGCATGGTCTCGGCTCACTGCAGCCTCCGCCTCTCAGGTTCAAGCAATTCTCCTGTTTCAGCCTCCTGAGTTGCTGGGATTACAGGCACCTGCTACCATGTCTGGCTAATTTTTTTTTTCTGTGTGTGTGTTTTTAGTAGAGACGGGGTTTCACCATGTTGGTCAGGTTGGTCTCAAACTCCTGATCTCAGGTAATCCACCTGCCTCAGCCTCCCAAAGTGCTGGGATCACAGGTGTGAGCCACTGCACCCGGCCACTGTCATTCTATATGGTACACCTTCATATGTGCCTGTGCTTCACCTGCATTGTCTGAACTGAACGTGACTGATGGGTGAACATCGGGGCGCTGTTACCCCCCATTTTGCAGAAGAGAAAACAGGCTCAGAGAGGTTAAGCCTTTCATTTAAAGTCACACAGCCAGGATTCCAACTCCAGTTTCTGGATGATTCCTAAGCGCTGGTTTCTATCCTTTGCCTGGGAAGAGACTGAAGGTTGAGGATTTCTCCTCTCCTGGCAGTTTCTGGGTACCTGAGTCTCCCCCGGCCCGCTAAGGAAATGAGTCCTGTACCGCTGCTCGTCCCAGCAGCAGGGCTGGGAAGACACAGAACATAGGGTGATCTCACCGAGCCCTGCTGAGCCCTTTCCTGGGTCCCAGAACCGTGGTGGTTGTCCCAGCCCAGGCCTGGCCAGGGGGATGTGAAGTCCGGGGAGGTGGATTATCAAGGGGAGGGGGCATTGGTGGGAGCGGGTGTGTGTACTGGGGGAGATTGGAACTGTGAGGTGGGTTCTGAGTCAAACCTGCCCTTGGCAGTGTTGCAGTTTATCTTTCATAACTTTGGGTCACCAAGAAGCAGAAAGGTTTGCTTACTGTTTCCTCCAATCCTGGAAAGATAAAGTTACCTCTCTTCCCAGTTGCTGGGTAACAAAGGAAGATGATGGGTCCAGGAGGGCTAGGCGTGGACGTTTTCTCTCTCTCTCTCTGTGTTTCTTTTTTTTTTTTTTTTTTTTTTTTTGAGATGGAGTTTTTTGTTCCTGTTGCCCAGGCTGAAGTGGAATAGTGCAATCTCAGCTCACTGTAACCTCCGCCTCCCAGGTTCAAGTGATTCTCCTGACTCAGCCTCCCAAGTAGCTGGGATTACAGGCACCCACCACAACGTCTGGCTAATTTTTGTATTTTTAGTAGAGACGGGATTTCACCATGTTGGCCAGTCTTGAACTCCTGATCTCAGATGATCCACCTGGCTTGGTCTCCCAAAGTGCTGGGATTACAGGTGTGAGCCACTGCACCTGGCCGTGTGTGTGTTTTGAGATGGAGTCTCACTCTGTCGCCCACACTGGAGTGCAATGGTGCGATCTCGGCTCACTGCAGCCTCTGCCTCCTGAGTTTAAGTGATTGTCCTGCCTCAACCTCCCAAGTATCTGGAATTACAGGTGTGCACCACCACACTTGGCTAATTTTTGTGTTTTTAGTAGAGATGGGGTTTCAACATGTTGGCCAGGCTGTTCTCAAACTCCTGGCCTCTAGTGATCTGCCCACCTCAGCCTCGCTGGGATTACAGGCCTGAGTCACCGCGCCCAGCCGGCCTGGGCATTCTTTATGCTCAATGGGTTCTTCTGGTCACTTGGTTCTCCCAGGGTGGGTTGAGCAAGTGAAGAAGACTCTTCCTACCTCCCTGGAGACCCAAGGGCCAGAAGGCCAGACATAGGTTTAACCAAGGATGCACTCATGCTGACTGTAGATTCAGTGGTCCAGATGACTGTCCCCATTTTACAGATGAGAGGACAGAAGTTCAAAGAGGAAGGGCCAGGAGCAGTGGCTCACGCCTGTAATCCCAGCCCTTTGGGGGGCTGAGGTGGGCGGATCACCTGAGGTCAGAAGTTTGAGAGCAGTCTGGCCAACATGGCAAAACCCCGTCTCTACTAAAAACACATACAAAAAATTAGTTGGGCGAGGTGGCGAGCGCCTGTAATCCCAGCTATTCAGGAGGCTGAGACAGGAGAATCGCTGGAACTTGGGAGGCAGAGGCTGCAGTGAACCGAGATTGCACTACTGCACTCCAGCCTGGGCGACAGAGCAAGACTCTATCTTAAAAACAAACAGAAAAGCAACAGAAGAAAAACCATATCCATCATCACCTCACATCGGTTTTTTTTTTTTTTTTAATGTCTTGAGAACATTTAAGATCAACTCTTTTAGCATTTTTTTTTTTTTTTTTTTGAGACTGAGTTTCACTCTTGTTGCCCAGGCTGGAGTGCAGTGGCATGATCTCAGCTCACTGCAACTTCCGCTCCTAGGTTCAAGCGATTCTCCTGCCTTAGCCTCCTGAGTACCTGGGACTACAAGCTAATTTTGTATTTTTTTGAGATGGAGTCTCACTCTGTTGCCCAGTTTTGCTCTGTTGCCCAGGCTGGAGTGCAGTGGCCCGATCTTGCTCACTGCAACCTCTGCTTCCCAGGTTCAAGCCGATTCTCCTGCCTCAGCCTCCCAAGTAGCTGGGATTGCAGGTGTGTGCCACCACACCCAGCTGATTTTTGTATTTTTAGTAGAGATGGGGTTTCACCTTGTTGGCCAGGCTGGTCTTGAACTCCTGACCTCAAGTTATCCACCCACCTCGGCCTCACAAAGTACTGGGATTACAGATATAAACCACCACCTGGCCTAATTTTGTATTTTTAGTAGCGATGGGGTTTCATCATGTTGGCCAGACTGGTCTTGAACTCCTGACCTTAGGTGATCCATCCGCCTCGGCCTCCCAAAGTGCTAGGATTACAGGCATGAGCTACTGCGCCCAGCCTTCTTTTAGCATATTTCAAGTATACAATACAGTGTTACTACCTAGACTCACCATGCTGTATATTAGGTCTCCAGAACTTGCTTATCCTGCATAACTAAACTTTATACCCACGTGCTTCTGGGAGTTGCTGGGAGGTTGGCGGTTTGGGGCTGAAGGCTCGCAGATGGAGCGGTTGTGTCGCACAAACAAATTCACTGTTTGGACAAATAGGACGATGAGGAGTTTGTCTCAGTTAGTGCCGGCGCATGGGCAATAGTGAGGTCGAGAGTCTTGACCACTGAGGGCACCAGGAATTAGTAACAGGAATTAGGTGACAGAATTGGTGCATGAGTAAGAGATGTGAATGAGCATGGGTGTGATATTGGTAGAAAGTGTGAGGTGCATGAGTGAAGGGTGTGAGGCGATTGTAAAACAATAAAGTGATAGCGAATTTGGAAAAAACAAACAACAACACAGCCGGGCGAAGTGGCTCACCCCTGTAATCCCAGCACTTTGGGAGGCCTAGGTGGGCAGATCACGAGGCCAGGAGTTTAAGACCAGCCTCACCAACATGGTGAAAAACCTGCCTCCACTAAAAGTACAAAAATTAGCTGGATAATCCCAGCTACTCAGGAGGCTGAGGGCAGGAGAATCACTTGAACCCAGGAGGCAGAGGTTTCAAGGAACCAAGATCACGCCACTGCACTCCAGCCTGGGTGACAGAGCAAGACTCTGTCTCAAAAAACAAAAAAGCCTTTATGCCCTTTCACCAACATCTGCCCATTTCCCCCACCCCCACAGTCACCTGCAAACACCATTCTACTCTCTGCTTTTAGGAGGTTGATTTTATTGATTGATTGATTGAGATGGAGTTTTGCTCTTGTTGTCCAGGCTGGAGTGCAATGGCACCATCTCAGCTCACCACAACCTCTGCCTCCCAGGTTCAAGCAATTCTCCTGCCTCAGCCTCCCAAGTAGCTGGGGTTACAGGTGTGCACCACCACACCTGACTCATTTTGTATTTTTAGTAGAGATGGGGTTTCACTGAGGCTGATCTTAAACTCCTGACCCCAGGTGATCCACCTCCTTTGGCCTCCCAGAATGCTGGGATTACAGGTGGAGCCACCCTGCCCAGTGTGAGCTGAGTTGACTTTTTTAGATTCCACATGTAAGTGAGATTATGTAGTAACCGCCTTTCTGTGACTGGCTTATTTCACTTAGCATAATGTCCTCCAGTTCATCCATGATGTCATATATGGCAGAATTTCTTTTATATTCCGCTCTAGATCAACTACAATTTCTTTGTTCATCCATTGGTGGACACTTAAATTTTTTATTTTTTTTTGAGACAGAGTCTCGGTCTGTCGCCCAGTAGCATGATCTTGGCTCATTGTAACCTCTGCCTCTCAAGTTCAAGTGATTCTCCTGCCTTAGCCTCTCAAGAAACTGGAATTACAGGCACCTGCCACCACACCAGGCTAATTTTTGTAATTTTAGTAGAGACAGGGTTTGACCATGTTGGCCAGGCTAGTCTTGAACTTTTGACCTCATGATCCACCTGCCTCAGCCTCCCAAAGTGCTGAGCTTACAGGTGTGAGCCATCCCACCCGGCCCTTAAATTGTTTACATACCTTGACTACTGTGAATTATGCTACAATGAACGTGGCAGGGGTGCAGATGTCTCTTGGAGATACTGATTTGATTTTATTTGGATGGTGAACCCAAAGTATTTGAGACAGGTCTCCCTCCATTTAGAAAGTTTATTTTGCCAAAGTTGAGAACACGCTTGTAACAGCCTTAGGAGGTCTTGATGACATTTGCCCAAAGTGGCCAGGGTTCAGCTTGCTTTTAGACATTTTAGAGAGACATGAGACATAATCAATATGTGTGAGACATATAATGGTTTGGTCTGGAAAGGCAGGGCAATTTGAAGTGGTTGGGGGAGGGTTGGGGAGGCCTCCAGGTTATAGGTAGATAAGAGACAAATGGTTGCATGATTTTGAGTCTTTGATCAGCCTTTCAGTGAATACACAATTTACACGTGAGAGGGAGGTAGAGGAATAGTCACTTAGAGTGCAGTAGCACCATCTCGGCTCACTGCAACCTCCAACCCTCGGGCTCAAGTGATTTGCCTGCCTCAGTCTCCCAAGTAGCTGGGACTACAGGCATGCACCACCATGCCCAGCTAATTTTTGTATTTTTAGTAGAGACAGGGTTTTGCCATGTTGACCAGGCTGGTCTTGAATGCCTGACCTCGTTATTCACTTGCCTCAGTCTCCCAAAGTGCTGGGATTACAGGTGTGAGCCATTGTGCCTCTCCAGCTTGCTCTTTCTAGGGTAGGTAGCAAGACAAAGGAGCAGTTGGTACCAACATCCTCCAAAGACCTCCAGCAGTCCCTGTGGGGACAGGCTGGGCCAGGGGGGCTGAGTGGGGCCAGGGGACTCAGCCTATTGTCCAAAGTCGCTTAGCCCCTCCTGGGTGGGAGAGAGGAGGTGGGCCAGGGCCGTCCTGGGCTGGTGGGCCCCACCCTGTCTGTCTCTCTCATCTCCGCCTGGGATGAGAGGTCCAGGGGGCTGCCCTGGCTGGTCTGGCCACATACCTGAGTGGAGCTGGGCCTCCCGCCTGTCAATGAAACAAACACTGCAGTGCAGGGAGGCAGCCTGCCTGGTTGTCCCCACCCTCCCTGGACCTTTCATCCCACCCTGAACAATTCCATCTGCTTCATTTAACCCTTTGTCAGACCCGTTCTGGGGCATTTGTCCTAGTGCTTGCAGCTTTGCCAACCCTGCCCCCAACACACAGTGAATCTGAGCTTGCCATTATTCTGCTTCCTGTCATTATTCTGGTTCTGATCCACCCCCTTTCAATGATTCTGAACCCATATGGTTCCCTTCCCCTAATAATAAAAAGAATGACACTCTGGGATAAGTGCTATTCTAGAGCAAGTCATGATAATAATAATAGCTAACAGGGAACACTAACATGTGCCAGGCACTCTTTTTTTTTTTTTTTTTTTTTTTTTGAGATGGAGTCTTGCTCTATTGCCCAGTCTGGAGTGGAGTGGTGTAATCTCGGCTCACTGCAGCCTCCACCTACTGGACTCAAGCGATTCTCCTGCCTCAGCCTCCTGAGTAGCTAGGACTACAGGTGTGCACCACCATGCCTGGCTAATTTTTTGTATTTTTAGTAGAGACGGGGGTTTCGCCAGGTTAGCCAGGATGATCTGGAACTCCTGCCCTTGTGATCCACCCACCTTGGCTTCCCAAACTTGGGATTACAGGCATGAGCCACCACGCCTGGCGTGTACTCTTTTAAGCTCTTTGCAGATATGAATTCATTAAATCCTCATAACAACTTGGAGGATAATAGGAGGTATGTCCTATTTTTTTTTTTATGATGAAGTTTCGCTCTTGCTGCCCAGGCTGGGGTGCAATGGCATGATCTTGGCTCACTGCACCCTCCACCTCCGGGTTAGGTAGTGTAGGTGGAGAAGGCAGGTAGAGCTAACGACAGCTATCACATGCGGGAGCCAACATAGTCTTTTTAGACTGGGATCCATGGTAAGAAATACATTGCAGTTTGCTTATAGATGCATGATGGAAAATACTTTTTTCTTTTCTTTTTTTCTTTGAGATGGTCTTTTACTCTTGTCGCCCAGGCTAGAGTGCAATGGTGCAATCTTGGCTCCCTGCAACCTCTGCCTCCTGGGTTCAAGCAATTCTCCTGTCTCAGCCTCCACAGTAGATGGGATTACAGGCATGTGCCACCACACTGGGCAAATTTTTGTATTTTTAGTAGAGATAAGGTTTCATTATTTTGGTCAGGCTGGTCTCGAACTCCTGACCTCAGGTGATCCACCTGTCTCGGCCTCCCAAAGTGTTAGGATTTCAGGCGTGAGCCACCGCACCTTGCTAGAAAATACTTTTTTCTAATTGACAAAAAATAATTGTATATACTTATGGGTTACAATGTAATGTTTTAGTATATGCAATGTATAATGACTAAATCAAGCCAACTACTGTATTTTTGTTTCTGTTTTTGTTTTTTGGGACAGAGACTCGCTCTGTCACCCAGGCTGGAGTGCAGTGGCGCGATCTCAGCTCACTGCAACCTCCGCCTCCTGGGCTCCAACGATTCTCCTGTCTCAGCCTCCTGATTAGGTGGGATTATAGGTGTACACCACCATGTCTGGCTAATTTATATATTTTATTTATTTATTATTTATTTATTCATTTGAGATGGAGTCTCTCTCTGTTGCCCAGGCTGGAGTGCAGTGGCACGATCTCAGCTCACTGCAACCTCCACCTCTCCGCTTCAAGCAATTCTCCTGCCTCAACTTCCTAAGTAGCTGGGATTACAGGCACTCACCACCATACCTGTCTAATTCTTTTGTAATTTTAGTAGAGACAGGGGTTTCACCATGTTGGTCAGGCTGGTCTTGAACTCCTGACCTCAGGTGATCCACCCGCCTTGACCTCCCAAAGTGCTGAGATTACAGATGTGAGCCACCATGCCTGGTCCCTGATACCTTTTTATTCTATTATATTCTCTTCTTTATTTATTTTGGATGCTGTTCTCAACCCACTGAACTGGTTCCTTATCTGCTTGTCTCCATGGCAACAACCTTGTATGCTACAACCTGGACCAATCCCACCAAAGCAAAGTTTCTCAGTCCCAGCACAAATGTCAATGGATTTGAGTCTCACAATTCTTTGCGGGGGTAGGGTGGGCTGTCATGTGTATTGGTCCAGTGCTAAAGAGTATCCCAGGTTCTATACCAGGTTGATGGCAACAGCACTCCCACCAACTAGAAATATCTTCTGACATTGCTAAATGAGCCTGTCCCAGTACCTGGCATGTAGTAGTAAAGCGGGAAAGGCCTCGAAACAAACCTCTCGAACACCGAACTGGGAAGGAAGTGGTGATGGATTCAGCTGGGAGTTGTGGCGGGTCTGAATGCCCCAAATAGCTGAGCCCCTGAACAAAGAAAATCCCTGCCCTTATAAAGGCTTACAACTCTAGAAATTACATGTGAAAGGGTCTTGGTCCATGGAGTAGGCGTAGGGTATGCAGCTTAGGTGGGGGTTTGATTCTGTTTAAGTAAAAACAATGCCTTCCAGAAAGATTCCTCCATACCATGCCTGTAATCTTTAGGAGGGCGATTAAAGGTAGCGCCCGGTCTGCCAGCCTTTACTTCTCCTATTGAAATAATGCGGAAGTCAAGGGGAGGTGGTCTTAGATGCTTAGACTCCTTCCTCAGTAGTTGCGCAATAAATATGTGTGGCGTGAATGAAGAGGGCAAATAGAGCTGGGGAAGGCCATGAAGGGAGGGTTCTCATGTTTTTATGCGTGATAACGACTATCTCAAAAGACTCCAAAAACCATAACCTTGCACAAAGGCCATCTCAACTGTACGCAAAAATACTCCTGCAAGTACACCTGGCCAGGAACCTCGGCATGGTGGCTCACACCTGTAATCCCAGTACTGTGGGAGGCTGAGGCAGGAGGATCACTTCAACCCAAGACGCTGTCTCTACAGAAAAGGTGCCACCCTTGTTATGGATCTTTTTAGCCAAGGACAAATATTTCAAAACTATTATGCAGTTCTCCTCAGTGTTTCCTTTAAAAACTTTGTCTTCCTTTACCTTCCTGAATATGCATGTAGTTTACAGTGGAATACATATTCCCACTGCAATGTTCTATTCCCAAATGAGCATATTTTCCTTTAGAGAGCCTCTCTCTGTTTGCTATTTTGGTTGACAGGGGTTTGCCTAGTTAGTCTGAGAAACTTGGATTGCTCTATCTTATCGTAAATTCCTCTCCTCCCTGGAGTCCTAGGAAGCTGGCTTCTTCCATCTCAGAAGTTTGCAGGGAGTAAAATAATCTATCAGGAGTATATGAAAAATTTACTGCCATTTAGTAGGACTGTGTGTGTGTGTGTGTATGTGTGTGCGTGTGTGTGTGTGTGTGTGTGTTTTCTTGGTGAGGACTGTAGCTATGAAAATACACATCCGAGAAAAGTTTCCCCAAAATTCAAAATTTCAATTTCAGTCATTCACATCCCATGGTCTTTTTTCCTTTTTTCTTTTTTTGAGACCGAGTCCCATTCTGTTGCCCAGGCTGGAGTGCAGGGGTGCAATTTTAGCTCACTGCAACCTCTGCCTCCCGAGTTCAAGCAATTCTCTTGCCTCAGCCTCCCAAGTAGCTGGGATTGCAGGCATGTACCACCATGCCCAGCTAATATTTTTGTACTTTTAGCAGAGATGGGGTTTCACCATGTTGGCCAGGCTGCTCTCGAACTCCTGACCTCAGGTAATCCCACCTGCCTCAGTCTCCCAAAGTGCTGGGATTACAGGCATGAACCACAGTGCCCTGCCTCATGGTCATTTTTAAATATTATTGTAGCACCTGCATATTATGAATCTAAAGCTTTTCTTTAAATTAGCTCATTTCTTAAAGTACCTATTATATTCAATAGCTATTTAAGTACTTATGATTGCCTTATCCTAAATAGTATTACCTTTAAGATCAGAGGTTTTATAGATGGATTAGTCCATTCTCACTTTGCTACAAAGAAATACCTGAGACTGGGTAATTTATAAAGATAAGAGGGTTAATTGGCTCACAATTCCACAGGCTGTACAGGAAGCATGGTGGTATCTGCTTGGCTTTTGGGGAGGCCTCAGGAAATGTACAATCATGGTGAAGGCAATGGGGGAGCTGGCACATCATATGTCCAGAGTAGGAGCAAGAGAAGGAGGTTGGAGGTGACATACACTTTTTTTTTTTTTTGAGACAAAGTCTCACTCTGTCACCCAGGCTGGAGTGCAGTGGGGCAATCACAGCTCACTGCAACCTCCGCCTCCTGGGCTTAAGCCATCATCATGTGTCTAATGAACAAAAAGTGTCTGTTCATGTCCTTTGCCCACATTTTAGTAGGGTTGTTTGTTTTTTTGCTTGTTAATTTAAGTTCCTTATAGATTCTGGATATTAGACCTTTGTCAGATGCATAGTTTGCAATTATTTTCTCTCATTCTGTGGGCTGTCTGTTTACTCTGTTGATAGTTTCTTTTGCTGTGCTGAGCTTTGAAGTTTAATTAAGTCTCATTTGTCAATTTTTGTTTTTGCTGTGATTGCTTTTGGTATCTTTGTCATGAAATCTTTGCCAGGTCGTATGTCTAGAATGGCATTTCCTAGGTTATCTTCCAGAGTTTTTATAGTCTTAGGTTTTACATTTAAGTCTTTACTCTATCTTGACTTGATTTTCGTATATGGTGTAATGAAGGGACCCAGTCTCAGTCTTCTACATATGGCTAGCCAGTTATCCCAGCACCACTTATTGAATAGGAAATCATTTCCCCATTGCTTGTTTTTGTCAGTTTTGTTGAAGATCAGATGGTTGTAGGGGTGTGGCATTATTTCTGGGCTCTCTATTGTGTTCCATTGGTCTATGTGTCCATTTTTGTACTAGTACCATGCTGTTTTGGTTACTGTAGCCTTGTCGTATAGTTTGAAATCATAGCCTCTGATTTTGAGGACTTTGTTTGTTTGCGTATTTATGTATGTATGTATGTATGTATGTATGAATGTATTGAGACGAGTCTGGCTCTGTCACCCAGGCTGGAGTGCAGTGGTGCAATCTCTGCTCACCGCAACCTTCACCTCCCAAGTTCAAGTGATTCTCCTGCCTCAGCATCCCAAGTGACTGGGATTACCCAGATAATTTTTGTATTTTTAGTGGAGACGGGGTTTCACCATGTTGACCAGGCTTGTCTGGAACTCCTGACCTCAGGTGATCCACCCACCTCAGCCTCTCAAAGTGCTGGGATGACAGGCATTAGCCACTATGCCCTGCCAATCTTGAGAACTTTATAGCCTCTTCATTGTCCTTGTAATATCATCTCCTTAGTCTTTGAGCACTTCCTTGCTTTCTGGCAGAATTACTTCTTAATAATGCTAACCTGGTCACAACCCTCACCCTTTGCTTCAAATCCTCCAGTGACTTTCCATTGCACTTCCAAGAAAATGTAAACTTCTACGTCATTGGTTTACAACCCTTCCTCTTCTTTCTTCTCGTTAGGTCTGACCTCTGCTTACCTGGCTGATCTCACCTTACACTCCAGCCATGCTTTCTCAGTGCACTCTGGCTATTCTGGCCTTCTTGAAATTCCTCAAGTGGGTCAGGTTTATTCCAGCCTCTGGGCTTTTGCATATATTGTTCCCTCCATCATGAACACACTTCCCCTGTGATAAGTACCTTCTCATATCTCAGAGCCCTCCTTAAATATCACCTCCTGTGAGAAGTCTTCCCTGATGACTCTATGGAAAATTATGCTTCTCTCCCATTAGTAGAGTTACTTCAAAATCCCCTTAACTCTCTGCAAGGACATTACTTATTTATCTATTGGATGAATCACTGTCTGATTTCTCCACTAGGACAGAAACTTCTTGAGGGAGTAAAGACCTGTTTTGTTCCTCACTCTGTTCCCTAGACTTGGAATTGTTACTGAAACACCAGGGTTCCAGGCTAGGTCCTGCTGCTCAGCACGCAGAAAGTCAATCACTGAGACAACAATTATTGCCAAGGAAGAAGGCTTTAATCTCCTCGGCTGCAGCCAAGGAGGCGGGAGATCAGTCTCAAATCCATCTCCTGACCAACTAAAATCAGAGGTTTATATAGCAGGGAAGAAATGTGATTATGTGTAGCATAGCAGGAAATCAGGAGGGGTAAGGAAGCAATCATGATGAATGAGGGGTCTGGCATCTCATCGTCTGGGTGAGATAATCTGCTGAGTTTCTGTTCTTTGATACTGTTTGAGAGGCCTGAGGGTCCTGTAATGAGGAAGGAACTCAGATAAAACAAATGTAAGTTTCCCAGAGAATGGGAGAAAATATTTGTAAACTATGCATCTGACACAGCTCTAATATCCAGCATCTATAGGGAACTCAAGTAAATTTACAAGAGAAAAACAAACAACACCATTAAAAAGTAGGCAGAGGACATGAACAGACATTTTTTAAAAGAAGAGATACATGTAGTCAACAAGCATATGAAAAAAATGCTCACTATCACTGATCATTACAGAAATGCAAATCAAAATCACAATGAGATACCATCTCATACCAGTCAGAATGGTTATTATTAAAAAGTCAAAAAATAACAGAGGTGGTGGAGAAAAGGAAACATTTGTACACTGTTGGTGTGAGTGTAAATTAGTTGAACCATTGTGGAAAGCAGTGTGGCAATTCCTTAAAGAGCTAAAAGTAGAACTACCATTTGACCCAGCAATCTCATTATTGGATATACGCCCAGAAGAATATAAATCATTCTACCATAAAGACACATGCATGTGATTGTTCACTGTAGCACTATTCACAATAGCAAAGACATGGAATCCACCTAAATGCCCATCAGTGACAGACTGGATAAAGAAAATGTGATACATATACACCATGAAATACTATGCAACCACAAAAAGAATGAGATCCTGTCTTTTGCGAGAACCTAGATGTAGCTGGAGGCCATTATCCTTAGCAAACTAACCCAGGAACAGAAAACCAAATATTGTATATTCTCACCTGTAAGTGGGAACTAAATGATGAGAACTCATGAACACAAGCACTGAGGTCTACTTCACGGTAAACGTTGGGAGGAGGGAGAGGAGCAGAAAAAATAACTGTTGGGTACTAGGTTTTATACCTGGGAGATGAAATCATTTGTACAACAAACCCCTGTGACATGAGTTTACCTATATAACAAACCTTTACATGTAGCCTTGAACCTAAAATGAGAATTAAAAAATAACAAATGTCAGTTTCAGGTATTTATACATATAAATATATATAAATACTTATGTATAGATACATATATAAATACATATATACTTATATATGAATAGTTATATATAATATATAAAATATATATACCTATATATAAATATATAAAAACACTTATGTATATACACATATATATACTGTTTATGAGACTATTGGGTTGGTTTCAGAATAAGCTGTCATATAAAAGGCACTCAAGACATATTTGCTGATTGGATGAATGAGTGACTGAGGGTCTGGACTAAATATTAAATAAATGAAATGGTAAATGAACAAATCATGCAGAGATTCCTATGGAAAGAAGAGCAAGTTCAGAAGAAAAGATTTTGTTTTTTCCATTCTACTTCCTGCTGTGATAACCTACCTGGTTCTTCCTCCACAGGGCTGTCTTTCAATGCAGTTGTCTTTGCCCAAACCACAGACCAAGGAACACTTGGAGCCACCAGACAGTTGACACATGACCCTTCCTCCCCGGCATCACTCATCAGCTCCGTGGGTAGGTAATAATAAAAACCAGTAGCAGGAGTTTATGAAGTTCTTATTCCCTCACCCTGCATGGTGCATCACTTCATTGCATAGTCACAACAGCCCTGTGCTGTTATCCCCATTGGGCGTGTGAGGAGACAAGGCTCAGAAAGATTAAGTGACTTGCCCCAGATCACACAGTAAATAATTGGGACTTAAATCCAATGGAGTCCACTTCTTCCATTTTTGTCCCACTCTGCATTTTGTTTCCCGCTCTGGGAAGATTGCCATTGGCTTGATTTTAGAAAGAAAAGAAAACGAGTCTTCAAGAAGTGATTTGGGCCAGTTACGGCGGCTCACGCCTGTAATCCCAGAACTTTGGGAGGATGAGGTGGGAGGATCATTGAGGTCAGGAGTTCGAGAACAGCCTGGCCAACATGGTGAAACCCCATCTCTACTAAAAATACAAAAACTAGCCAGGTGTAGTGGTGCAAACCTGTAATCCCAGCTACTCAGGAGGCTGAGGCAGGAGAATTGCTTGAACCTGGGAGGCAGAGTTGCAGTGAGCCGAGATTGCGTCATTGCACTCCAGCTTGGTGACAGAGCGAGAATCCATCTAAAAAAAAAAAAGATGTGATTTGAATCTGAGGCCGGTGTAGGTAGACTCTGTGTCTTCTGCCTTACTGGCAAATACTGGCAGCCTGGCATGGCAGTGAATGCCCGTAGTCCCAGCTACTCAAGAGGCTGAGGCAGGAAGATTGCTTGAGCCCAGAGGTTGGAGAGTGCCGTGAACTATGATTTCACCATTGCACTACAGCCTGGGTGACAGAGCAAGACCCTGTCTCAAAAACAAAACAAACAGGCCGGGCACAGTGGCTTACACCTGTAATCCCAGCACTTTGGGAAGCCAAGGCAGGAGTTTGAGATTAGTCTGGGTACCATGGTGAAAACCCATCTCCATTAAAAAAAATTAGCTGGACATGGTGGCATGCACCTATAGTTCCAGCTACTTGGGAGGCTGAGGCAGGCAGATTGCTTGAGCCTAGAATTGGAGGCTGCAGTGAGCCATGATTGCACCGATGCACTATAGTCCAGCAATAGAGAAAGACTGTCTCAAAAAAAAAAAAAAAAAAAAAGCAAACATTGTCTTCCTCAAGAGTAGGCAGGAGAGACGGATAGGTCCTTATCCTCCCTCCAACCCTCTCATCTACCTGCCCACTTTCTCTCTCCATATCTGCAGTTCCTAGAGGCAGATGGCATCGATAGGGTTGCTGTGGGTGTGGCCACCAATCTTGTCACCTAAACAGGCAGGTTGCCCATTGCTGGGAGATGATTCCCCAGGTATTTCCTTGGAGGGAACCAGCCCAGGCAGGGAGAGGGGGTTCAAGGCATGAGCCCTGCTGAGGTTCTTTCTGCTGCTTCCTGATCCTTGACTCTGGGTGATAGGTCCTCCCTTTCCTTGGAGTCTAGTTCTGTTCCCTGTATTTGAATGATGACGTTTTTTTTTTTTTTTTTTTTTTTTTGAGACAGAGTCTTTCTCTGTTGCCCAGGCTAGAGTGCAGTGGTGTGATGTTGATTCACTGCAGCCTCCACCTCCCAGGCTCAAGTGATTCTCCTGCCTCAGCCTCTCGAGTAGCTGGGATTACCGCCACACACCACCACACCAGGTTAATTTTTATATTTTTAGTAGTGATGGGGTTTCACCATGTTGGCCAGGCTGGTCTTGAACTCCTGACCTCAAGTGGTGCACCTGCCTCGGCCTCCCAAAGTGCTGGGATTACAGGTGTGAACCACTGCACACGGCCTTTTATTGGGATGATGACTTTGTTTTTTAATTTAATTTAATTTTTTGAGGGGATGGAGTTTCACTTTTGTTGCCCAGGCTGGAGTGCAATGGCACGATCTCGGCTCACTGCCGCCTCCACCTCCCAGGTTCAAGCGATTCTATGATGACTTTATAAGCAGCACAACAGAGCAGTTAACAGAGGAAACACTGGTATTGGACAGCCTGGGTTCAAATCCCACCTCTGCTACTTTCTGGATGAAAAAAGAAACCACCTCTCTGAGCCTCCACTGTCTTGGAAATAAATGCCCTATGTGACTGAGTAACTGTAAAATCTGAATTAAAGTAGATGATGCCTCCAAACAGCGGTTATCAACTGAATGTGATTTTGTCTTCCAGGAGACATTGGTCATATCTGGAGACATTTTTGGTTGTCAGAAATAGGAGGGTGGGTGCCAGTGACACATAGTAAAGCTCCTCTCCCTACCCCTGGGGAAAGCTGGAATTCTTTCTTTCTTTTTCTTTTTTTCTACACTCACTAGTAAAGAACCAACCAAGGAATTCATTCATTCATTCATTCTTTCTTTTTTTTTTTTTGACGGAGTCTCACTCTGTCACATAAGCTAGAATGCGTTGGGGCCATCTCAGCTTACTGCAACCTCCACCTCCTGGGTTCAAACAATTGTCCTGCCTCAGCCTCCCGAGTAGCTGGGGTTGCAGGAACCCCTCCATCACACCCAGCTAATTTTTGTATTTTTAGTAGAGACGGGGTTTCACCATCTTGGCCAGGCTGATCTTGAACTCCTGGCCTCATGATCCACCCACCTCGCCCTCCCAAAGTGCTGGGATTACAGGCATGAGCCACCGCACCCAGACAAAACTGGAATTATTTCTAAAAAATCGATGTGCATCCTATGTGAATGCAACTTGCATTAACTAGTTAAGTGTGACTGCTGAAGGCACAGATTATTCACCATATGAGAACTGTAAGTTTCACATCCATTAGGGTGGCTATTACAAAAACAAACAGAGAAAACCAGAAACATATTATAATAAATGCTGCTGAGGATGTGCAGAAATTAGAACACTAGAGCACTGTGGGCGGGAATGCAGATGGTGCCGCAACTGTGGAAAAGAACATGGTGCTTCCTAAAAAAACAATTAGAAATAAAATTACCAGATGATCCAGTAATCCCACTTCTGGGTATAGATTCAAAAGAATTGAAAGCAGAGGCTCAAGCAGATATTTATACACCAGTGCTCCTAGCAGTATTGTTTACAATGCACCAAACGTGGAAACCATCCAAATGTCCATTGGCAGATAAATGGATACAAAGAATGTGGTCCATCCCCACAATGGTTTTTTTAAAATTTTTTGAGATGGAGTCTTGCTGTGTCACCCAGGCTGGAGTGCAATGGCGCCATCTCAGCTCATTGCAGCCTCTGCCTCCCAGCTTCAAGTGATCCTCCCACCTTAGCCTGCTAAGTAGCTGGAATCATAGGGCACCACCACACCCAGCTAATTTATTATTATTATTTGAGGTGGTGTTTCACTCTTGTTGCCCAGGCTGGAGTGCAATGGTGCGACCTGGGCTCACCACAAACTCCACCTCCCAAGTTCTAGAGGTTTTCCTGCCTCAGCCTCCTGAGTAGCTGGGACAGTAGACATGTGCCACCATGCCCGGCTAATTTTTTGTATTTTTTAGTAGCGACAGGGTTTCTTTATGTTGATCAGGCTGGTCTCGAACTCCCGACCTCAGGTGATTCTCCTGCCTTGGCCTCCCCAAGTACTGGAATTACAGGCATGAGCCACCACACCCGGTCATTATTTTTATTTTTATTTTTGATGCCCAGGCTGGAGTGCAATGGCACAATCTCGGCTCACTGCAATCTCTGCCTCCTGGGTTCAAGTGAGTCTCCTGCCTCAGCCTCCCGAGTAGCTGGGATTACAGGTGCCTGCCACCATGCCAGGGTAATTTTTGTATTTTTAGTAGAGATAGGGTTTCACCATATTGGCCAGGCTGATCTCGAACTCCTGACCTCATGCGATTTGCCTGCCTTGGCCTCCCAAAGTGCACTAATCCCCAAAGGGATTAGTTGTGAGCCACTGCACCCAGCCGAATCATGCTTTCTTGAAAGTCCAGACCTATCCACCACGCCCAGAGAACTTTGAGAATCTTTCACTCAAGGGTTTCCCTTCTCCTTCTTGTTGCTCCCATGATGAGCTCCATCAGAGAGAACACTTCTTCAGCATCTGACACCTTCTCCCAGAATCCCTAGTTCTGGCTTCCTTTGACCTGTACTCCATTAAGTATTAGAACACAGATCATCCATGGAACAGAAGTTCGATGTGATCTCCCACTATGAGTAGTATTTTACTAGAGTATATTTTCTTTGTTCATTTTTTCTTTCTTTCTTTCTTTCCTTCCCTCCCTTTTTCTCCCTCTCTCTTTCTTCCCCCCCTTCTTCTTCCTCTTCCTCCTCCTCCTTCTCCTCTTCTTCTTCTTCCTCCTTTTTGACATAGGGTCTCCCTCTGTTACCCAAGCTGGAGTGCAGTGGTGCAATCACAACTCGCTGCAGGCTTGATCTCCCCAGGCTCAAGCAAAACCTCCCACTTCAGCCCCCCAAAGGAGCTGGGACCGCAAGGATGCACCACCATGCACAGCTAATTTTTTATTTTTATTTTTGTAGACATGGGATCTCACTATGTTGCCCAATCTAGTTTTGAGCTCTTGGGCTCAAGGATGAGGACTATTTCACTAGAACGTCCTTGGAAACAGAATGGTCAGCAAAATGTATAAATAGTAGATTTTCTTCATATGTTTTCCTTCAGAGATTCTTTTCTTTTCTTTTCTTTCTTTACTTTCTTTCTCTTTTTTAGAGACAAGGTCTCACTCTGTGGCCCAGGCAACAGTAGTGCAATCATAGCTCACCGCAGCCTCGACCTCCCTGGTTCAAGTGATCCTCCAACCTCAGCCTCCTGAGTAGCTGGAACCACAGGCGAGCACCACCACACCTGGCTAATTTTTAAAATTTTTGGTAAAGATGGGGTCTTGCTATATTGCCCAGGCTGGATTCGAACCCCTGGCCTCAAGTGATCCTCCTGCTCAGCATCCCAAAGTGCTGGGATTACAGGTGTGAACCGTCGTGCTCTGTTCGGAGCTTCCTTGCTTAGGTGCTGTTTCCATCCTCTTCTCTCACAGGAACTCACAAGCCTAGGGAGAGTTCAGCATCCCCACATGGAACCTCAGTGCGGCCAACAGGCAGCCCTCTGGTGGAAAAATCAACAATCGGTCCTGCTGGTAAGCTCCAGTCTCATCTCCTTCACATTGTTACGGTCTCCTGGAGCTTTGTTAATCTCTTTGGAGACTAACATTTTGATCTTTTCCATAAAGGGAAATGAAAGGGATGCCTGTACTGGAGTTTGCTCCCCAGCTACAGGGCCCCCTAACTTTTAATTTAACCTCTAGCTTTATGACCATGTACAAGTATGCAATTCCAATCTTTATCTTGTTTTGAGATTCCATTCCAGAGTAGCTGGGGACAGAAAGCCCAGCCTATAACCCCTGATTTTTTTTTTTTTTTTTTTGAGGCAGGGTCTCATTCTGTCACCCAGGCTGGAATGCAGTGGCACAATCTCTGCTCACTGCAACCTCTGCCTCCTAGGTTCAAGCGATTTTCTTATCTCAACTTCCTGAGTAGCTGGGATTACAGGTACCGATCACCACACCCAGCTGATTTTTGCATTTTTTTGGTAGAGACGGAGTTTCACCATGTTGGCCAGGCTGGTCTTGAACTCCTGACCTCAAGTAATCTGCCCACCTCAGAACTGTCTTGGAAGGAATTCTTAATTCAGAAGAAGAGTGAGCTAATCATGTATATGTCTCATAGCACTTTTTTGCATCTAACTTGTTTTGTTTGGGACCAGAAGGCTTTTATCATCTTTTTAAAATTTAGCTTCTATTTTAAGTTTAGGGGTACATGTGCAGTTATACAGGTAAACTTTTGTCATCGGGCTTTGTTTTACAGATTATTTCATCACCTAGGTATTAACCGTAGTATCTATTAGTTATTTTTCCTGATCCTTTCCCTCCACCCACCCTCTACCCTCCAATAGGCCCCTAATTAAACTAAAGAGCTTCTGCACAGCAACAAAAACTATCAACAGAGTAAACAGACAACCTACAGAATGGGACAAAAGTTTTGCAAACTATGCAGCTGACAAAGGTCTAATATCCAGCATCTATAAGAAACTTAAATGAATTTATAAGAAAACAGCAACAGCAACAACAACAACACCAAAAAACCATTAAAAAGTGGGTAAAAGGCCGGGTGTGGTGGCTCACGCTTGTAATCCCAGCACTTTGGGAGGCTGAGGCAGGCGGATCACCGGAGGTCGGGAGTTCAAGACCAGCCTGACCAACATGATGAAACCCTGTCTCTACTAAAAATACAAAAAATTAGCTGGGTGTGGTGGCACATGCCTGTAATCCCAGCTATTTGGGAGGCTGAGGCAGGAGAATCGCTTGAACCTGGGAGGCTCTTGAATTGAGAAATGGAGGTCAGAAAAGACACAGCACTTCTGTTCGGGTCAGAGCAGGGGCCCACAGATGCACACTCAGGAATCAGTGGAAGTTGCTCTTGATTAAAAATCTCATGACTCTGGCTGGGCATGATGGCTCACACCTGTAATCCCAGCACTTTGGGAGGCTGAAGTGGGTGGATCATGAGGTCAGGAGATCGAGACCATCCTAGCCAACATACAGAAACCCTGTCTCTACTAAAAATACAAAAATTAGCCGAGGGTGGTGGTGTGCACCTGTAGTCCCAGATACTCGGGAGGCTGAGACAGGAGAATCGCTTGAACCCGGGAGGTGCAGGTTGCAGTGAGCCGAGATCTTGCCACTGTACTTCAGCCCGGCAACAGAGCCAGACTCCGTCTCAAAAAAAAAAAAAAAAAAAAAAAAAACCTCGAAGGGAAGAACTGAGATTGTCAGTTGTTTATTTTAAGAAACTGTTTGTGGTTGTACTGTCCTTTCCTTTCTCTCACTGAGATTTGGTCTTCTCAATCAGCAGGGTTACACAATTCCCCCAACCTCCCATACATACAGCAGCTCTTCTAGACACAGGTTTTCCCAGGAGAAATGCAGGCACCCCAGCCATATCTCCCACCCTGAGAAATTTTGGAGTTTCAGGGAGCCCAGAAGCTCTGCAGAGGCCACCTTCTGTGAAGGGATTGTTCTTAGACCTCCATCTAGAGGCAAATGTTGACCTATCCATGCTGAAACCCACAGGCTTTCCTGGGTCACCTTCTCCCACCCACTCCTGGATGGCAGGGAGAAGCAGCACTAAAGCCACACAAGAAATGGGTTCAGGGCTGACAGGAGCCACTTTGTCACATGAGACATCTACAGGTGCGATCATGGTGATGGAACATACTCTGCCCTTTACTTCCCCAGCTAAAAACTTGGCCAGTCCTGCATCTTCAGTTGTGGGAAGAACCACCCAGTCTTTGGGGGTGATGTCCTCTACTCTCTCTGAGTCAACCTCTAGAGGAATTACACACTCCGAGCAAAGAACCAGCCCATCACCGAGTCCCCAGGTCAACGAGACTCCCTCTAGGAACTCCCTTGCTACAAGCGTGGTCTCAGGATTGAGTTCCCCAAGCACCAGGACCAGTTCCACAGAAGGAAATTTTACCAAAGAAGCATCGACATACACACTCACTGTAGAGACCACAAGAGGCCCAGTCACTGAAAGGTACACAGCCCCCGCTGGGACCTCAACAACCAAAGGTGACAGCACAGGGACCCCCTGGGACACAAGATATATTCCTGCAAAAATCACATCTCTAATGAAGACATTTGCAGATTCAACTGCATCCAAGGAAAGTGTCCCAGTGTCTACAACTCCAGCTGAGACCACAGTTACAGACCCACATACTCCAGGAGGGACAAACCCATCATTTGGGACAGTTTCTTCTTCCTTTCTTGACTTATCATCTAGAGGGACCCCAAATTCCAGAGCTGGAACAAGCCTGGAACTGACTCCATCAACCACTGGATATCCCTTCTCCTCTCCTGAACCTGGCTCCCCAGGACACAGCAGAATAAGTACCAGTGCGCCTTTGCTGTCATCTGCTTCAGTTTTCGATAATAAAATATCAGAGACCAGCATATTCTTCGGCCAGAGTATCACCTCCTCTATGTCTCCTGGGATGCCTGAGGCCAGAACCAGCGCAATACCCAACTCAGTGATCCCTTCTTCCATGACACTAAGCAATGCAGAAACAAGCGCCGAAAGGGTCCGAAGTACAATTTTTTCTCTGGGAACTCCATCTACATCCACAGAACAGACAGCAGAGAGTGTCCTTACCTCCCATGCCTTCACTGAGACCACAGATATGCCCAGCACCCACACAACCAAGACTTTGGTTTCAGAATGGTCAGGGATTCCAGGTGCCCTCAGTGGCACCAGCAATTCGGCGCTGACAACCACATCTCCATCCACCACTTTAGTCTCAGAGGAGACCGACACCCATTACTCCATGCATGGAAAGGAAACAGAAGGAAATCTGAATGCATCTTTGACGCCACTTGAGACCTCTGCTCCTGAAGAGGAGACTGAAATGACTGCCGCCTTAGGCCTCACTCCAAATTTTACCACCCTTGACAGGAAGGTCAGAAGTCCATCTCAGGTCTCTTTATCCCACCCAACAAGAGAGCTCAGCCCCACAGGCAGCACCTCTGGGAGGCAGAGTTCCAGTACAGCTGCTCACGGGAGCTCTGACACCCTGAGGGCAACCACTTCCAGCATCTCACCAGCATCCTCATGGACCAGTGAAAGCACAGCTCAGCACCTTAGTGAACCCCAGCACACACAGCGGGTGGAGACAAGCATGAAAATGGAAAGTCTCCCAGCATCAACCAGTGTGTTCACTTCTCCAGCAACTCGTTCCATGGAAGCAGCTTCTGTCAGGGAACCGTCAACAGCCATGCTCACAACAGAGACCACGAATGGCCCAGGCACTGTTTATACTATGGCTTCTACCAACATCCCAATTGTAATGGGCTTCGTTACCGGGAGAAGATTGGCCACAACCCACCTGCCCATTGGAACCACAGCTTCCTCTGAGACATCTACAGATTTTACCATGGCCAAAGAAAGTGTCTCAATGTCAGTATCTCCATCTCACTCTATGGATGCCGTTGGCTCAAGCACTCCAGGAAGGACAAGCCAATTGGTTGGCACATTTTCTGATGACTCCTATCATTTAACATCTGGAGAAATTACAATACCTACAGATGGAACCAGCTCAGCTTCAACTCCACAAATGACGGCAACTCTCCCTCCATCTCCTGAGCATGGCTCTGCCAGAAGCGCCTGGCTTGGCATCTTGTCCTCATCTTCAGCTCCTACTCTCAAAGTCACATCTCCTCCTGCTCCTACTCCCAAAGTCACAATGAGCTCCACCTTTTCAACCCAGAGAGTCACCACAAGCATGACAAAGGACACAGTTGAAATGAGTCAATGGAATACACCTGACTTACCTTCCATGACTTCCTTGACACCAAGTAATATTCCAACAAGTACTGCCATGGGGAAAAGCACCCTGGTTCCCTTGGACTCTCCTTCTCCAGCCACATCAATAGAGGCATCAGAAGGGGGACTCCCAACCGTCAGCACCTACCCTGAATCAACAAACACACCCAGCATCCACCTCGGAGTACACATTATTTCAGAAAGTCCTAGCACCATCAACCTCCCCATGGCTTCAGAAGTAAAAACTGGCTCTTATACAGCTCTCACCTTCCCCTCAATAGAGACCAACATTCATGTATCAACAGCCGGAATGGAGACAAATGAAATTGCTTACTCTTCTGGGTCCTCACCTGAGATGACAGTTCCTGGAGAGACTAACACTAGTGGTACCTGGGCCACCCCCAACTACATCACCACTACGGGTCCTAGGGATATAAGTTCAGCTGAGGTCTCTACACCCCACTCAGTGAGAATGCTGAGAACCACAGACAATCATCCACAGACAGAGTCCACCAGCCCAGCTGCTTACTCTGGAAGTCCTAAAATCTCAAGTCCACCCAATCTCACCAACCCAGCCACAAAAGCATGGACCAACATTGACACGATTGAATACTCCACCCAATTACATCACACAAATTTGGCAGAAAAATCACCTGGATTTGAGACACAGTCAACCCCAGGATCTGTCTCTGTAGTAATCTCTACATCCCCTACTATTGGAAGCAGAATATTGGAACTGACTTCTGATGTCCCAGAGAAACCCATGGTCCTCACCAGCAGTGAGCAGACCACAATCACTCTCCCCATGGCAACAAGGCAGAGTACCAGTTTGACAGAAGAAATGGCTTCAACAGACCTTGACATTTCAAGTCCAGGTTCACCCATGAGAACATTTGCTATTTTTCCACTGGTGTCCACACCTTCTCATGAACTTTCAAAGTCAGATACCAGTGCCATTGAAAACACAGGTTCAACCATGTTGGATCAGCATCTAGGATTCAGGAGTTTGGGCACAACTGGGGACTTAACTCCTCTCTCAGTCACAGTCTCCCAGGAACCCAGCATGGGCCCAGAACCACGTCCATCCATCTCATTAATGTATTCATCCACGGACACTGCAACCACAGGTGTCACATCCTCAGGGGCTAGATACAGCACTGATGTACCTGAATCTAGGATTCCAGGCTTCCCCAGCACAGAAGCCAAGAAGAGTTCATCACCTCTTCCAACCTCTACTCTCCCATCTGCAGAGCCCACATCCTCAGCAGTACTGATCACTTTGCTACAAAGTCCCCACTCAACCAGGAGGAGACTCATATCAGAGGCAACAACACCAATCAACTCTGTATCTCAAGATGTTACAAGCTCTTCTCCAGGGCGGTCAACAGAGTTGCAAAGTCTTGCTGCCATTTTCAGCTCTACGGAAACTGACAGAGAGGTCACGCAGACATCTGGCTATGGAAAACCCAGAGGAGATTTGGGAACAAGTTTTGCTGAATGGAATTCATCTATGCCTTTGACCTCAAGCACTGCTGGGGCCTCAGTTTCCTCTGGGGCAACCACTTCCAGAAGGCAAAGTGACCCCTGGTCAGAGTCATCAGTGACCGTGAGAAGCGTTGGGTCAGGATTTCCTTCTTCAGCCTCCTCTGTTTCCCCTGATAGGACCACTTCATTGGTTGTTCCCCCAACAGTGGATGAAACTGCAGGTTCTACTTTATTCTTCCCTAAAGTTAAGGAAATGTCAACTGAGAAAGTGTCAGCTTCCTCTTTGGCCGCTGGACTACTAGGCACAACATCTCCCATGGCTCTCTCTGGGATCACATCTTCCATGGGCACTGAAGAGGACGCAGGAACAAGCTCAACTACCCTGTGGTCCAGATCCTCTTCTAAAGGTGAAATAAGTTCCTACATTCATATGTCCTCTATCATTCACAACAGTCCCGCTTCTTTTGATCTGTCCACCAGAGAAGGTCCCAGGGCATCTTCCCTGGATTCCACAATCCCAACCTGGATCTCTTCATCAGCATTTACCAACCTTCTGGCACGGACAAGCAACACTGCTGAGGCTATTTCCTCCTCAGGAAGCCCAGAGTTGGAGCACACTAGCCCAGGAGTGGAGACTGGCTCAGCCAAAACTTCATCAGGAGCATCCACCTCCTTTGAGGCTGGCAGCGGCCCCTCCTGGACACCTCCTTCTCCACTGGCAGAGGCTACAACCAATAAAAGTCAGACTACTGGATCAGGAAGCACCTATGCTCCTCATCTTGACAGCCCACTTTCATTCACAAGTAAGGACCTGATGATTCTACCTTCTTGGAAATGGGTTTCTGGTCTTTGGTTGGGTAGTCACTGGTGATGGTGAGGAATCTTTCGCTTTGTTTCACAAAGTGTCTTACTTGTACTGCTTCAGGATTCTGGATGACAGGAGATGTCTAATTGGCCAGGGTGGCCGCTGCTATTCCCTGTGTGTGGTTTCTTAGTTTACTGTAGAAGTCACCTACATTTGTCCATACTTATGGGAGCACAGATCCACATCCTGGTTTGTAGCCATCCTTAAGGAATACCACAGTTTTTTAAAAAAAAAACTTTTTAAATTGTGGTAAAATATATCTCTCATAAAACTTACCACCACGTTAACTATTTTAAGGGTACAATTCAGTGACATTAGTTACATTCACACTGTTGTGTAATAATTACTACCATCAATCTCAAGACATTTTTCATCATCCCTAACTGAAATTCTATATTCGTTAAACAATGACTCCTCATTTTTCCCTCCCCCAAGCACCTGGTAACCACTATGCCACTTTGTCTCTATGAATTTGACTATTCTAGATGCCTCATGTAAGTGGAACCAAATAATATTTGCCCTTTTGTGTTTGATTTATTTTACTTGGCATAATGTCTTCAAGGTTCATCATGTTGTAGGATGTATCAGAATTTCTTTCCTTTTTAAGACTGAATAATAAATATGCCATTGTATAGATATATCACATTTTGTCCATATATTCATAATAAATGGACATTTTAGTTATTGTGAATAATGGTGCTATAAACATTTGTACAAAAACCAATGTATTGTTCAAGTCCTTGCTCTTGATTCTTCTGGATATACAAGGAGAAGTGAAATTTAACAGATCATATGGTATAATACCATTTTTATGTTTAGGATTTCCAACTTCTTTGTAGGGTGACCTATTTTTATCATCTTTTTGCCATTTTCCCTAATTGATAGTTGGAACCAGCCCACCATGAATATGAAACCAGGAGCTCCCCTAAATATCCCTGGTTGAAGATGTTGCTTAGTAAGAATGGTGAGAAGAGAAGTATGTGATCTCTGTGTCTACCTCTTTTCTCTGAAATGACTGACCACATCACCTTCTTCATCTTTTCCAACAGGGACTGTTGGGAGTGTGGAGCCTTCCAGCAGGACCCCAGGCTCAACAGCTAAGAGTCTCATTCCGTGGTCAAGAAGTGATTCTCTAGAACCCAGGTCACCTGCCACTACAACAGGTATGAGGATGTCTCATCCTTACTTCCTTTTTGTAATTCCAGTTGAACCTGTCCTGGTGACGTTTTTTTCACTTGTTTATCATGGACAGAATGATTGGTTGCCTTAAGTGAGCTTGTCTCCTGGTAGATGGAAAAGTAGCTGCCATCTTGATTTCTCTCCTTGGTCTCACAAGTCATATATGAGGAGAATATGCTGTGTGATCATCTCATCCAAATTAGATCTTTGATGAGGGTGGAGAAACCCTGAAGTTCTCTTCATTCATTTATTAGTCTGTCCAATAAGTCACACAGTCAGACATATTGATTTGGTACTCAACTGATCTTTAGTAAAAGGATAAAAACCAATAAAAGTCCCTTTGCACTCTTAGAGGCTGCTTGTTTTATCAGACTGTGCCTCGGATGAGGACTTTTGCAGTTTGCAATTTGAAAATCTCTCTTCATGGGTAATTCTATGCTTGTGTGTTACTCTGAAAGGCAACCAGCAAGCATGGCTACTCATAGATAGGACGGAAGTTCCCTGTTCATCATTTACATCCTCAAAATTGACAGCCTGGTATGGGAAGACAGCATTCTGGGGATGAAGCAGCATCTCCAGATTTCATTCAGTAGGGGAAGTTTTGAAGTCCTAATCTATGTCCCATGAGAAACTGGGAATAGTCAGGAGGTCTCCCCTGCATCCTGTTCCTCTTTCAACAACTACCCATTATAGTCATAGGATTGCCCAGCAGAAGCCCAGTGACATTGACTATCCTGCAAATATCTTCCACATTTGAAAACTACAAGGGTGCTTTTCACATTAGGGATCAATATGAGGAGGGGATTTCTCTCAGACAGACAGCTACAGTGACTGCCATCAGGATGGCTAAAACTGCCACATCTATCTTCCCAATGACCACTTTTGTCAGCTCCACTTCTGCAGCTGGTACCAATGTTAGTGGCATCTTGGGTACCACTCAGTCACCTAAAGGAACCTGGATCCCAAGAGAGGTCTACAGATATAACAGTGGACACAGAAATGGTCCCATTTTTTACCTTTCCAGGTGAGAATAAGGCCAGCCTTGAGGGAAGCATTCTAGAAAGAACTGACCAATCACATGCGACAGTTTCTCCATCTTTCCTGAGTTCCTAAAGTAACCATAGATTTTGGGGCAGGACTCAACACAGCCACTGTGATTCCACAAGGGACTTCAGCTGTGTCTTTATCCCCAGAGACAAGTTCTAAGGTTGATACTGGGGTCCCTGTGGTCTCATCTCCTTCTATTCTTATCACAGGAGCTAACATCGTCTTCCAGGAGAGCCACCACAAGCATGGCCTTGGGCACACATGAAGTCACAGCAAGGGCAGAGTACAGCTCAGCTGTTCTTTCTACCATCTCTTTGAGCAATAGTGCTACCAGCTCAGAAACAAAGGACAATACATCTGCCACTCTAAATCCTCCATCTCCAAATCCATTGGCAGAAGGGACATCAAGGGGTGGTTTCTTTCTCAGCCCCTCCCCTTGATGTCCCTTCTGCTGATGGATTTGGAGAGGGAGATTTGGGACCTCAGAGAGACCCAAAATGAGCATTCAAACACATGCCAGCCTATCCAATCCTCTGACCTCTGATCTATCAATGAGTCCTGAAGCCACCAGCTTCACCAGGACTACTTCTTCTGTCCCCTCTCCCTCTCTGGTGCCTGTCACTCCTGTGTCCATAAGCAAAACAGGTGAGACCAACTCTGAATCTGGAATCTCACTAAGTATGTCAATACCATCAAGAGAGACAACCTGGGGTGGCTCTTTGGACCTTACCTGGGGTCTCACTGCTACTGACAGTAGGACAAGGAGTCTGACTTCAGTCTTGCCATCCATCCCAGTGGAATTGCTCGGAGTCACAGACAGCCCCCAAAGAACAGGACCCAGTGAACGTGTCCCTGGAGTCTCTGATATTCTGAGAATATCTACTCCTCTCTCTGCCGTAATGACATCATTGGCCAGCACTGAGATCCAGAACACAGATTCAGAAAAGACAGGTCCTGGAGGGGAGATACAGTCTCCCCCAAGATCAACCATGGTTCCAGCCTTCTTCTTCCCTTCCTCATGCTACTCTGGTGGTCCCTGGGGTCACCATTCCAATGACCAGCATTCTAGAAGGAACTTCTTCCAAGGAGACATCCACGGGGGCCACAACTGGACCAGACATCTTTCAATCTACCTCCCTCATGAAGACCACAATGAGAGGAGACAGCAGCAGTAGACCCAACCCAACTTCCTGCAGTGACCAAGGCTCTAGCTAAATAAATACAAGTATGGATATGGAAACTCTCCTACTTTCTACCTCCACTACTGCCCTGGGATCAAGTGTTCCAAGACAGGCAAGACAATCATTTGCAACAGTTTCCTCTGCCCTCCCTGAGTTAAATTCTAGAGGAGTCATAGAATCCAAGGACAGAGGCAGCCCCACATTGACCAGGAGAGTGATGCTCCACCCTCTTTTAATCCTGGCTCTGTTGGATGAACCCAGGGAAGTACTGGAATCCCTCTGTCCTCATCTTCTTTAGCTCTTAATAGTGCAGCCACTGAGACCATCAGAGTCTGGACCCAGAGGGTTTCCCCAGGTATGGCCTCAGACACATCTGAGGACGCAGCACAGACTGAGTTGTCCTCCTCTGTCCTTTCTTCTTCTGTTCTGAATACTGGCCCTCTAAATGCTAAAACAGAGAAAGGTGAAGCTACCTCAAGGGACTTTCCATCTTCATTTCCCTTAACAGAGGTTGCACCAGGGAATGTCCTCACTCTCAGCACCTCCATGGAGACCACAGATGTATCCAGCATCGGTCCCAGAGCACTCACTAGTTCCTCTAAACACACGGCTTCTAATTTGTCAGAGAGTGTAGATATTACCTAGGTTATGAGGGTTTCAGAGGGGACAACCATCTCATCTCATCTCAACCCCATGTCATCTATCCACTTTTCTTCTGTGGGGTCCACCATGAGTTCAGAAACCAGATCCAAGGAGACTGCAATCTCTCTGTCCAAGGCCTCAGTGGAGATCCCTAAAGCTGGAGGCAAAACTGTCTAGGGTAGCACCTCAGCCCCAAATTTTGGCAATCCCACACCTGACACCTTGGCAACTAGCTCAACTCTGGTTTCAACACCCTCTCAGTAGGAATGGTCATTAACACAGACATCTCTGCAGCAGCAGACACCAGACCCACTGCCCCTCGGATTGCAGTCTTCCCTGGAACCCCTGTTCCAACCATATCAACAGGAGCCATTGGGTCCAGCCACTCAGGTCCAGTTGAACAGTCCACTCATCTGTGGAATGCTAGTTCTGCAGGTATAAATCTTAGAGCAGAGACAAAAATCACCTACCTCCTCAGCCTCCTCTACTTCTGATACTGAGATTAATTTAAGAGGCAGATCAACAGTGGGAAGCATCTCTGAGGGAACTGCTCTGTGGAAAACTTCTACACATGACCCAACCACCATTCAGCACATTCTTCCCATGGAAACCACAACAGCAGGGGGTAGCAAAAGTAGAAGCAGCTTGACCCCAGGAAGTATATCACCAGTTAAGGCATCTACAAGAGTGATATCGGCTATATTAAATGCTGTGGTCTCCACTATCCCAAGGGAGACCACAGCAGTCCCTAGCTCTTTTTCTGCATTGATGACAAGTCAATCATTTGAGACCACTCCTTCTGACCTCCCGCACTCAACCTCAGGAGGAATCACACATTCCACAGAGATAACTGGCTCTGTACTAACTCCACAGACAACAGGGACTCCACCTCACCTGAACCCAGCTCTGTTGCAGAGAGCTTTACTCTTTCACCAGATCATGGTGAAGTCACAGGGATCAGCATATATAAAAGTTAGATGTCTACATCAAGAATGGCTTCACACACATAAAAACCCACAGCAAGTATGGAAGCCAGCTCACATACACTTCACTTCACATCTCTGAAAAAGGGACCAGTCAGCACTGCAGAAGAGGAAGGTAGAGCCACTCCTCTGTTTCTTCAGTCTACAAATCCAGTCATTAAAGAGCAAACACAAACTTTCCTTACACACAGAAACTCCCCTGAAATGAAAAGCAGTGAAATGTCCTCTTCACCACATTCATCCCCTGAGACCTCACGTCCTGAAGGAGACACCATCATTGATTCTATTCCTGGAAAGAGGTCAACAGGCTCCAGTCTGTTTTCTTCATTCATTCCAGTGGGAGAAGTTTCTTCCATGGGCAGCACTGCAGAATCAGACACCAGCCTAGTCCCCTACATAACAGCTGATCCTATCACCCCACTGACAACCACATGGACCAGTGTGATTGAACACTCCACACAAGCACGGGATACCCATTCTGCAATGATGAGTCCTACTCATGTGACACAGTCACTCAAAGATCAAACATCTATACCAGCCTCAGCATCCCCTCCCCATCTTACTGAAGTAGACCCTGAGCTCAGGATACAAGGGAGGAGCTCCCTCAAGGCAACCGCTTTTTGGAAACCATCTACAGACACACACTCCGTAGAGACTGAGACTGGTGCAACAAACATTCAATCCACTCCACCCATGGACACCACAACAGCAGGGAGCAGCAGTAGTGGAGTCGCCCTGGGCACAGCCCACCTTCCAATAGGAACATCTTCCTCAGCTGAGACATCCACAAACATGGCACTGGAAAGAGGAAGTACTACAGCCACTGTCTCCATGGCTGGGACAGTGGGACTTCTAGTTACTGATGCTCCAGGAAGAAGCATCAGCTAGTCATTAGGAAGAGTTTCCTCTGTCCTTTCTGAATCAACCACTGAAGGAGTCACAGATTCTAGTAAGGGAAACAGACCAAGGCTGAGCACACAGGGAAATATAGCTCCCTCTTCCTCGCTTGAACCCCACTCTGTTGAAGGAAGCCAGATGAGTACAAGCATCCATCTACCTTCATCTCCTCCAACTCCCGATGTAGAATTCATAGGGAGCAGCACATTTTGGACCAAGGAGGTCACCACAGTTATGACCTCAGATATCTCCAAGCCTTCAGCAAGGACACAGTCCAGCTCAGCTACCCTTCTGTCCACAGCTTTGAGAAGCACTGAAAATACAGAAAAAGAAAAACCCAGAACTGCCTCTATGGATCTTCCATCTCCAACTCTATCAATGGAGGTGACACCATGGAGTTCTCTCACTCTCAGTGACATTACCAAGACCACAGATTCATCTGACCTCAGCCATGGGGTGCACACCAGCTCTCCAGGAACTTTGGCCACTGACAGGCCATTGAATACTGGTATCACTAGAGCCTGCAGATTGGAAAACAGCTCCAATACCTCTTCTAAGTCCCTATCTGTGGGAGCCAGCACTCACACATTCATGACTTACACAGAGAAGAGTGAAGTGTCCTCTTCAATACGTCCCCCACCTGAGACCTCAGCTCCTGATGGAGAGGCCACTTTGATTTCAACTCCTGGAAACAGGGCCATAAGCTTAATGTTGCCTTTTTCATCCATTCCAGTGGAGGAAGTCATTTCTACAGGCATAACCTCAGGACCAGACATCAACGCAGCACCCATGACACATACTCCCATCACCCTACCAACAATTGCATGGACCAGTACAGGCACAATTGAACAGTCCACTCAACCACTACATGCAGTTTTTCCAGAAAAAGTTTCTGGGCAGACACAATCAAGTCCATATGTCAATTCTGTGCCACTGTCTGCTTCCCCTACCCATGAGAATTCATTCTCTTCTGGAAGCAGCCACATCCTCTCCATATTCTCCAGCCTCACTTGAATAATTGGATTCCACAATCAGTAAGAGGACTGAAATCACTTCTTGGCTATGGGGCCTCACTATATCTCTCCCTATTATAACTTGGCCAAGTACCAGTTTATCTAAGGCATTGTCCTCAGCTCATCCTGGGGTTTCAAACCCAGGTTCAACCACTACTGAATTTCCGCTCTTCAGCTGCATCCACATCTGTTGCTAAGCAAAGAAATCCAGAAACAGAGACTTATGGCCCCCAGAATACAGCCCCAAGTATTCTGAACACTGATGCATCCTCGAGCACAAGTATTTCTGAGATTTCTGCAGGGGGCAAGTATCAGCTCTGAAGTCCCACTTTCAACAGCCATAACTTCTAGATCAGATGCTTCTGGTTTTACATCTGAGAGTACTCCTAACCCGAGTTTAGACACAGCCTCTTAAGCAGGGAGCAAATTAAGTGGGACAATATCCCTGTCCATCTCAGAGTCTTTGGTTTCCTTTAGAATGAACAAGGATCCAGGGACAATATCAATCCTTTTGTGGTCCCATGCAACTACTAATACAGAAACAAGCATCTCGGTAAACAGCACAGGTCCACCTGGCTTGTCCACAGTAGCATCAGATGCAATTGTCACACCTTCAAATGGGGTGAAAATATTCCCAGTGCCTCCTTTTCCTCCTCCCCTGAGACTGAAGCCACAGCTATCTCTCATTTCCCAGAAAGGACAACCCATTCATTTAGAACCACTTCATTTCTCACTCCTGAGTTGACTTCAAAAGTGACACCTACTCCTAGGGATTGGACCAGTTCAGCTATGTCCACAAAGCCCACAGGAGCCAGTTCCTCCATTACACTGGGAGAGAGGACAATCACCTCTGTTCCTCCAACCAATTCCCCCATAGTTCTCACTGCTAGTTTCACAGAGACCGGCAC
Organism: Alouatta palliata; assembly: GCA_004027835.1. Classification (NCBI taxonomy): domain Eukaryota; kingdom Metazoa; phylum Chordata; class Mammalia; order Primates; family Atelidae; genus Alouatta; species Alouatta palliata. The sequence goes on from PVKV010010989.1 coordinate 51,536, forward strand.
AGTTTCACTGGAGAGTACAACTACAGTAAAAACCTCAGATATCCTTGAGACATGGACAAAAAAATCAGCTTCCTTCAGATAGCATTTCTTCTTCTGATCTTATCAATACCCCCACAGCTTCTCCAACCATGGATGCCACTAAAACAGCCTCCATCAGTTCCACTAACCTCTCAGGAGTGACAGCAACTTCCTCCCCATCTCTCTTCTCTTCAGTTAGACCCCAGGTTCCCATATCTACAATAGAGACAAATACAGCCACCTCTCCATCTATTTCCAGTAACACCTATTCTCTTGATGGGGGCTCCAATGTGGGTGGCTGTCCATCCACTTTACCACCCTTTACAATCACCTACCCTGTCAAGACAAGCTTGGCCCTATTAGCCTGGTTTAGTCCGGTAGAAACTTTCACCACCGTGGTCAGCACCGGCACTGCTGCCTGAGAAAATCCTACCTCCTAGCAACTCTGTGGTCACTTCTGTTCCAGCACCAGGCACATGGACCAGTGTAGGCAGTACTGCTGACTTACCTGCCATGGGCTTTCTCAAGACAAGTCCTGCAGGAGAGACACACTCATTTCCAGCATCAAATATTGGACCAGCCACTGCCTTCACTCCTCATCTTTTGGCAGCAGTGGTCACTGGGTCCAGTGCTACATCAGAAGCCAGTCTTCTCACTATGAGTGAAAGCAAAGCCATTCATTCTTCACCACAGACACCAACTACATCCAACGTCTGGAGCAAGCTAGGAAACTTCAGCTACTCCTGAGAGCCTTTTGGTGATCACTGAGACTTCAGACACAACACTCACCTCAAAGATTTCGGTCACAGATACCATCTTGTTTTCACCTGTGTCCACACCACCTTCTAAACTTCCAACTATAGGGACTCTCTCTGGAGCTTCCTTCCTTACTTTATTGCAGGACACTTCACTGCCACTGAGCCAACAAGTTCATTAGCTACATCCTTTGATTCCACCCCACTGGTAACTATAGCTTCTGATAGACTTAGCACAAAACCAGAGACTACCCTGACCATGTCAGAGACCTCAAATGGTGATGCACTGGTTCTTAAGACAGAAGGTAACCCAGATAGGAGCATCCCTGGAATCACTATCCAAGGAGTAGCAGAAAGTCCACCCCATCCTTCCACTTCCTCCTCTAAGATTGTTACTCCACAGAACGCAACCTATGAAGGTTCAATCAACATAGGACTTCCTACTTTGCCTGCAGGAATGACAGGTTCCCTTGTATTTAGTCAGAGTTCTGGTAACTCAGAGACAACAGCTTTGGTAGACTCATGAGCTGGGCTTGAGAGGGCATCTGTGATGCCACTAACCACAGGAAGCCAGGGTTTGGCCAGCTCCAGAGGAATCAGAAGTGGGTCTACTCACTCAACTGGAACCAAAACATTTTCTTCTCTCCCTCTGACCATGAGCCCAGGTGAGGTTACAGCCATGTCTGAAATTACCAGGAACAGACTGACAGCTACTCAATCAACAGCACCCAATGGGATACCTGTGAAGCCCACCAGGGCTGAGTAAGGGCTCCTAACACCTGTCTCTGCCTCATCATGCCCATCAAAGGCCTTTTCATCACTGACTACAGCTCCCCCAACTTTGGTTATCCCACAGTCCATCTTGACTTTTGACTTTTCTGAGGTCCCAAGTTTGGATACTAAGTCTACTTCTTTACCAACTCCTGGACCGTCCCTGAATACCATTCCAGACTCAGATCTTCCCCACTGTCCAGGTCTCCAGAAAAAAGCCCAAGAGCAGGGATGATGACTTCCACAAAGGCCATAAGTGCAAGCTCAGTTCAGTCAACAGGTTTTACTGAAATCCCTGAGAGATCTGCCTCCCCTTCTGTGGCAGGGCATAAACCCAGAGTCCCCACCTCAGGAAAAGGGGACCATAGATATGCCTCGGAGAGCATGCCTTATCCAGACCCAAGCAAGGTATCATCAGATATGAAATCGACCTCTCTTGCATCAAAACTCACAAGTCTCTTCAGCACAGGTCAAGCAGCAAGGTCTGGTTGTAGTTCCTCTCCCACAAGCCTATCTACTGAGAAAGAAACCAGCTTCCTTTCCCCCACTGCATCCACCTCCAGAAAGACTTCACTCTTGGGCCCTCCACGGCAAGACAGCCTAACACATTGGTGCATATTCAGACCTCAACTCTGATACTTTCTCCAACATCTACACTAAATATGTCCCAGGAGGAGCCTCCTGAGATAACCTCAAGGCAGACCACTACAGAAGAGGAGAGAACAAGAGCTGAAACACAGACGTTAACCTTCACACCATCCGAGCCCCCAACATCCTTGCTACCTGTCTCTTCTCCACAGATCCCACAGCCAGAAGAAAGGGTTCTCCAGAAACATGGGCACGCTGTATTTCAGCACCTGCCAAGACCTCCTTGGTTGAAAGTAAGAATGCCCTGCTCCTTCCCCAAGTGTGCTGGGGATGAATCTGGAAATAAACTACATTTTTTAAAACATTTTTTAAACTTTTGTATTTAAAATATAAATATTTTAGATTCAGGGAACAGGTGCAGGTTTGTTATATAGGTAAATTGCGTGTCATGGGGGCTTGGGATACAGATTACGTCATCACCGAGGTAATAAGTCTAGTACCTGATCAGTAGTTTTTTTTTTTTTAAATCCTCTCCCTCCTCTCAGTCTCCACCCTCAAGTACACATGTCTCCATGTGTACTCAAAGTTTAATTCCCACTTACAAGTGAGAACATGCGATATTTGTAAACTACATCTTCATTTTTCCTAACCTTGAACTGAAATTTAGCATTTGTTTTATTGATGAGTAGAGGTGGCAAAACAAACCACATTAGTCCTAGCAGTGTCTGTGCCTTTGCTAACAATAAAAATTCCAGACACTTTTACATCCTATTACAGTTGTTGCAAGCACTTTTTTTTTTTTTTTTTTTGAGATGGAGTCTCACTCTGTTGTCCAAGCTGGAGTACAATGGCGTGATCTCAGCTCACTGCAACCTCCGCCTCCCAGGTTCAAGCAATTCTCCTGTCTCAGCCTCCTGAGTAGCTGGGACTACAGGTGCATGCCACCATGCCCGGCTAACTTTTGTATTTTCAGTAGAGATGGGGTTTCATCATATTGATCAGGCTGGTCTCTAACTCCTGACCTCAGGTGATCCACCTGCCTCAGCCTCCCAAAGTGCTGGGATTACAGGCATGAGCCACCACGCCTGGCCTTGCAGGCACTTTTAAATATCATGTATGATTTTATTCATAATTATAGTTGTTATAGGCTTTTCAATAGGTCTTACTTAATGAGTTAGTAAAAGAAGTGCCTGTATTATTATATTACATTTGTTTATTAAGATCTTGATAACAACATTTCAATACCATAACTTTCTTTGTTTTTTAAGTTTTAGATTCAGGGGTATATGTGCAGGTTTGTTACATGGATATATTGCATAATGGTGAACTTTGGCTTCCAGTGAACCCGCCATCCAAATAGTGAACGTTGCACCCAATAAGTAGTTTTTCAGCCGTCGCTTCACTAACCAGGCTGGAGTACAATGGTGTGTACTCACCCGTTACTCACTGCACTTTTTTATTTTTCTTTGCAGTGATTATTTTTATTTCTTGCTTTGAAGGAAAGATGAAAGTCTATTTAGTTAGGTGTTCTTGTTTTATTCTACAGCTGCATCAAAGTAACTATCTCCAAATTTACGAAACAGTTCATAGAGCCCCCGGTAATTGAAGTATAAGCTAAATGATCACATCAGCAACATATGGACATTAACTCTGCCAGACAAAACTCAAATCATTAGGTCTTCAAAGGACCCATTCTTTTTCTAGAAATATTCAATAACCGAATAGCTGACTGAAACCCTGAGATAACGCTGTTTTTAGATACTTCGCAATATAGCATATATATGTATTAACATATTTTGGGCCAAAATTATCTGAAGCATATTATAGTGATCTTTCTTCAGTCAAATCTAGATTCTTTAGGACTCTCTCTCTTCACTTACACCTCCCCCTCCCTCTTTTGGAGTGCCGGTGTCTATTGTTTCTATTCTTTATGTCCACATGTACCTATTGTTTAGCTCCCACTTTTAAGTGAGAACGTGTGGTATTTGATTTTCTGCTTTTGAGTTATTTTGCTTAGGATCATGGCCTTCAGCTCCATCCATGTTGCTTTAAGGAACATGATTTCATTCTTTTCTTTCTTTCCTGTTATTTTTTTGAAATGGAGTCTCACTCTGTCGCCCAGGCTGGAGTACAGCGGTGCGATCTTGGCGCCCCGCAGCCTCCACCTCCCGGGTTCAGGCGAGTCTTCTGCCTCAGCCTCCCAAGTATCTGGGACTACTGGTGTGCACCACCACGCCCAGCTAATTTTTGTATTTTTAGTAGAGATGGGGTTTCACCATGTTGGCCAGGATAGTCTTGATCTCTTGACATTGTGATCTGCCCACCTCGGCCTCCCAAAGTGCTGGGATTACAGGCGTGAGCCTCCACACCTGGCCCCAATTTCATTCTTTGTTACAGCTGCATAGTACTTTAAGGTGTATGTGTACCAGATTTTCTTTATCCACAATGATTTCCTTTGTAATCTAATATTTTGTATTGTTATTTTATGTTTTATTCTATATTTTTATTTTACTTTACAGGGGAATTCATATGGTTCACAAACCTGTCAAAGGGGCCTATGGTAAAAAGAGGTTAAGAATCCATGCTCTAAACAGAATGTTATTCCATTTTATTTCATTTATTTTTAAAGAGACAGTCTCACTCTGTCATCCAGGCTGGAGTGCAGTGGAGCAATCACAGCTCATTGCAACCCTGAACTCTTGGCCACAAGCAATTCTCCTGCCTCATCTTCCTGAGGAGCTGAGATTACAGGTGCACACCACCATGCCCAGCTAACTAAAAAAACTATTTTGTAGAAATGGGGATCTCACTATCCTGCTCAGGCTGGTCTCAAACTCCTGGGCTCAAGCGATCCTCCTACTTTGGCCTCCCAAAGTGTTGAGATTACAGAGGTGAGCCCCTGTGCCTGGCCACTTGTCACATTTTAATTTGTGATTACTTATAAAATGAACCCCTTCCCATCTGAGATCTGTCAGTCTTTCTCGTGACAGTGCCTGGTGTCTGCTTTCTACCATGTCCTGTTAGAAGGTTTGATGGAACGTCACCTGGGCATCTGTCCAGCTCACTCACTGGGCTCTAGAGCCTCTAAGTTGAAGCAAAATAGAAAGATCAGTCAATGTAAAGAAAGTGCATAAGGCCGATCGCACTAGCTCACGCCTGTAATCCCAACACTTTGGGAGGCTGAGGAGGGTGGATCACCTGAGGTCAGGAGTTTGAAACCAGCCTGGCCAACATGGTGAAACCCCATCTCTACTAAAAATACAAAAGATTAGCCAGGCGTGGTGGTGCATGCCTATAATCCCAGCTACTTGAAAGGCTGAGGCAGAAGAATTGCTTGAACTTGGGAGGTGGAGGTTGCAGTAAGCTGAGATGGTACCATCTGCACTCCAGCCTGGGCAACAAGAGTGAAACTCCATCTCAAAAAAAAAAAAAAAAAAAGAAAAAGTGCATAAACTGGCATTCTGAGATATGGAGAGCTGAACCTTCCTATTACCATTTTTTTTCAGCAACTGATAGAACGCTAGTTCCCACCACAAAGATGTCAAGCCAGCCAGCACAAGGAAATTCCACATGGCCTTCCCCATCAGAGGAGACAGGGACCAGTCTGGCAGGTAAATATAGATCTTGTTTACATTTCTGCTCTGCTAATGTCACCTTTCTTTCCTTTCATTTTCCTTCCTTCCTTTCTTTCTTTTTCTTTCTGTTTTTTTTTTTTTTTTTTTTTTTTTTTTTTTTTTTTTTTTTTTTTTTTTTTTTTTTTTTTTTTTTTTTTTTTGGTTCTCATTCTTTTTAAATTCCTCCCCCCTAAATTTTTAAATATTTTTTAATTTTATGTTTTTCACCGAAGCCTTAAGGCCAGTTTGGGCCACATAGTGAGACCCCATCTCTATAAAAATAATTTTTTAAAAAACCTATAAGCTGGGCATAGTACAGTCCTGTAGTCTCAGCTATTCATAACAGTGAGGTGGGAGGACAGCTTGCTGCTAACTAGAAGTGATGCTTATTGATTCTGGGAAGAAAAAATATACAAGGCCTCAGTTCCATTATTTTATAAGTAAATTAATAGCAACTTTTCCTTTCTCTCTTCTCTTCTCCTCTCCCTCTCTCTCTTCTCTCCGTCTCCCCTTCCCTTCTCTTTCTCCTTCTCTCCTTCTTTCTTTTATTTTTGAGACAGGGTCTCATTCTGTCACCCAGGCTGGAGTACAGTGGTATGTACTCACTGCAGTGCTCGCTGTACTCACTGAAGCCTCAAATTCCTGGGATGAAGCTATCCTCTCATCTCAGCCTCCTGAGTAGCTGGGACTACAGGCCTGCACTACGCCCAGCTTATTGTGTTTTATTTAAATTTTTTTATAGAGATGGGTTCTTGCTATGTGGCCCAAGCTGGTCTTAAACTCCTGGCTCCAAGAGATCCTCCCATCTCAGCCTCCCAAAGTGCTGGAATTACAGGTGTGAGCCACTGTGCCCAGCCTAAACAGCATTTTTTTTTTTGGAAATAGGATCTCCCTCTGTTGCCCAGGTGTGATCATGGCTCACTGCAGCCTCAGCCTCCCCAGGCTCAAGTGATCCTCCAACCTCAGCCTCCCCCAGCAGCTAGAACTGCAGGTGCCCACCACCAATTAGCCTGGCTAATTGTGTGTGTGTTTCTTAAAATTTTTCATAGAGATGGGTCTTGCTATATTGCTTGGGCTGGTCTCCAATTCCTGGGCTCAAGTTATTCACCCACCTGGGCCTCCCTAAGGCTGGGATTACAGGCTTGCACCACCACACCTGACAAGAACTAGGTTTAAAATAGGTTCCTTTGATTTCTTGCCACCCTTCTCCGACGATATTGGTCATTTTTTCCCCAAAGATGTTATTAATTGAACATTTCTGTTGCTTCAACTTACTAATTTACATGATCAATAGCCAAGTAATCCAGCAGGAGAGAATGCTACAGAGTCAATTCTCTCTCCTTGCTTCTGCTCCAGAGTGACGGAGCTTTCTAAATCAGAGACTATCGCTGTGTTCACAGGGAGGACACAGGCAAACTTTAGATGGCAAATGTTGCCTTTGTTACCACAGAGGAAAGGATTATGGACTGGAGTCCTTGGTTGTGCCAAGTTGCTTAGAAAAATGTGAAAAAAGGTCTCCAGGAGTGCTCTTGGTATGTCAGGTTTTTCTCACTCCTGTTATTTTCCTGAAGGACTGGGAAAGGATTCAGAGGGAAGAATGAATTTGAAAGAAAATGAAGGTGAAGAGAAAGAATGAGCTCATCTCCCCACCCCCTTTCTTCTTAAATCCTTAAATAGCTTTTCAGTGAGCTAAGATTTGGGGATTCCTAGAGGAGGCTGAAAGTTTTAAGCTGAAACTGGTTTAGCAAGGGCAAGCTGCAAAGAGAAAAGTGAAAATAGTTTAGGGGTAGCCTCCTGCATGGGTGAAGACCTGGCTCATCACATCCTCCCTTATACAAAGAGCCCTTTGATAGGAGGGATGGGGAAAAACTGAGCTCCAGGTGACAATTTCTCCTGAGCAAGCCAGATGTTCAAAGCTCTAACTTTACCATCTCCCTTGGAATGCTTACTGTATTTCCCTGGTGTCCAGAGGTTTAAAGTGTGAGAATTAAAAGCTTAACATTTTCTTTCCCATGGAAGGAGGAAATAGTTTTAATTGAAATTCCAGAAGGTAATAACGATAGCATCAAACAAACAAAAAAAAAAAGCCTCATCTTCTTTACCACTTGCAGATACCCCACCGACTCACTTTCTAATCACAGGCACATCCCCAGGAAGCCCAGAAATGTCTACAGCTCTCAAAACCATGAGCTCCAAGGAACCCAGCATCAGCCCAGAGATCAGGTCCACTGTGAGCAATTCTCCTTGGAAGACTCCAGAAACAGCTATTCCCATGGAGACCACAGTGGAACCAGTCACTCTTCAGTCCACAGAGCTTGAAAGTGGTAGCACCAGCCTCTCTCATCTGCCCACAGGAGCCACATCACCAACCGAGTCACCAATAGAAAATATGGTGGCTACAGAAAGGGTCTCAGTCTTCCCTTCCCCACCTAAGGCTTGGACCAACCTTTATTCTGGAACTCCAGGAGGGACCAGGCAGTCACTGGCCACAACGTCATCTGTCTCCCTGGAGTCACCAGCTGCTAGAAGCACCACAGGAACTGGTCAGCAAAGCAGTCCAGAACTGATTTCAAAGACCACTGGAATGGATTTCTCTATGTGGCATGGCTCTACTGGAGGGAACACAGTGGACACACATGTCTCTCTGAGCACATCTTCCAATATCCTTGAAGACCCTATAACCAGCCCAAACTCTGTGAGCTCAATGGTAGATAACTCCAAATTTAAAACTAAGACATGGGCCAGCACCACGGCTATTCCCTCCAGTGTCCTGAGTAGCAAGACAATGGCAGCTGAACAACAGACAAGTCCATCTGTGGATGAGGCTTATCCATCAACTAGCTCATGGTCAGATCAGACATCTGGTAGTGACAGCACCATTGGTGCACCTCCTGATGTCACAAACACATTACGTATCACTTCCACAGCACAAACCACCTCACTAGTATCTCTGCCCTCTGGAGACCAAGGCATTACCAGCCTCACCAATGCCTCAGGAGGAAAAACAAGCTCTGCATCGTCTTTCACATCCCCTTCAGCAAGGCCTGGGACCCTGATGGCCATCATAAGTGTAGTGACCAGTGACACTGCCCCTACTGCTGGGCAACTATCCCAGACCTCCTCTCCTGTGGAAGTGAGCATCATGGGTGTAGCCACAGCTCCTACTGCAGGTATCACCACCATCACTACCATAGGAACCAACTCAATCTTGACTACCACGCCCAGCCCAGAAGGGGGTGTGAGTACCATGGACAGCACCCTGGCCACAGAGAGGAGCACATCTACAGAGCACACTCCCACCTGGTCCTCCGCAGCTGCATCAGATTCCTGGACTGTCACAGACATGGCTTCAAACTTGAAAGTGGCAAGTTCTTCTGGAACGATGTCTACAATGCGTACAACTTCGTTCTTAGCCTCAAGCACTGAATTGGACTCCATGTCTACTCCCAATGGCCTTATTACTGTCATTGGAACCAGCCTGGTCACTCCATCCTCTGATACTTCAGCCATAAAGACAGAGACAAGTACACGTGATAGAACATTGAGTCCTTCAGTTACAACTGTGTCTACTCCCATCTCAAATTTTTCTCATATCCAGAGCACCTCAGTTGCTGACATTTCAAGTACAAGTTGGACTCCCAGTAGAACAGAAACAGGAGATGTGCCTGTTTCAATGGCTTCTACTAATTATGCCAGCACAAAGAGTGGCCCAAATATGCCCCTGTCCACTTTTCTGTTTGATTCTCTATCCACTCCTGATTGGGACACTGGGAAATCTGTGTCATCAGCCACAGCCACTATCTCAGCTCCTCATGGGGCCACAACTCCTCAAGAACTCACTTTGGAGACGATGATCAGCCCAAATACCTCACAGCCACCCTTCTCTACAGGAGACATTACAAGTGGAGTCACACCAGCTGCAATGGTAAATAGCTCTGGAGTTACTTTTTCAAGACCAGACCTCACAAGCAAAAAGGCAGAGCAGAGTTCTACTCAGCTTCCCATCACAACTTCTGCACATCCAGAAGAGACCATCAAGGTTACCAGCTCCTCCAGTTTGTTAAGGACCTCAGATACACCAGGCATAAGCTTGGAATCTGCAATTACTTCATCCTCAAATTGGAAAAGCAGCCAATATGAGAGCCCATATGCTCCTTCTGAGTCTACCACAGACAAAGAGTCAATTCGCCCTTTTACAAACATAGAGACAACACCATGGATCACAAGTTCCAAACATGCTTCTCATTCCACTGTCCCAGCCCACTCAGAGTCATCCAAGCTCACATCTCCAGTGGTTACTGCCTCCACCAGGGGACAAGCCATTGTTTCTGTATCAACGACCATAAGGCCAGAGTCTACAAGGGCTGGAACAGAGCCCAATTCCTCCTTGACTACTGAACCGAGGGACTTCAACTCTCACAGGGACACCAGCTCAACCACACAAATAAGTATTATCTCTTCCCCAGGTTCCACTGCTATCACCAAGGGACCTAGAACAGAAATTACCTCCTCCTCTGAGAGAATATCCAGCTCATTCCTTGCCCAGTCTATGAGGTCATCAGACAGGCCCTCAGAAACCATCACCAGGCTGTCTAACTTCCCTGTCACTACAGAATCCGGAGGAATAACTCTCACTATGCAAACAGGTCCACCTGGTGCTACATCACTAAGTGCACCTACCTTAGACACATCAGCCACAGCCTCCTGGACATGGACTCCATTGGCTATGACTCAGAGATTTACACACTCAGAGGAGACCACTCTCTTCAGCAAAGGTCCTGAGGATACATCACAGCCAAACCCTACCTCTGTGGAAGAAACCAGCTCTTTCTCTTCCCTGGCACCTATCCATGCCACAACCTCGCCTTCCAATACTTTGTTGACATCACAAGGACACAGTCCCTCCTCTACTCCACCTGTGACCTCAGTTCTCTGGCCTGAGACCTCTGGCCTGGGGAAGACCACAGACGTGTCAAGGATAAGCTTGGAACCTGGGACCAGTTTACCTCCCAATTTAGGCAGTTCAGCAGGTGAGGCATTATCCACTTATGAAGCCACCAGAGATACAAAGGTGATTCATCCTTCTGAAGATGCAGCAGTGACAAATGTGGAAGCAACCAGTTTTGAACATTCTCCTGTCCCAGTCTATACACAGCTGTCCAAAGCCACATCTCCAATGGTTACCTCCCATACCATGAGAGACATCACTGCTTCCATGTTAGCGTTTGGCTCCTCTGAGACCCCAGAGATTGAGACAGCATCCTCTGTGAACCTGGGACTTCAGGAGACAAGCACTGTCATTACCCATGTGTCTACTGGTGATGCTCCTACTGATGTCACCAAGACACAAGTCACTTTCTCTAGCAGAACACCTATCCCAAGCCCTTATCACTCCAAAACTTCTACCAACATATTTACAAATGTGAGCACCAACCCATCCACCTCTCTGAAAATGACAGAATTTTCGGGAGTGACTATCACTACCCAAACAGGTCCTACTGGAACCACAACACAGGGCCCATATCTCTTGGACACATCAACCATGCCTTACTTGACAGAGACTCCATTGGCTGTGACTGCAGATTTTATGCAATCAGAGAAGACCACTCCCACGAGCAAAGATCCCAGGGATGTGTCATGGACAAGCCCTCCTTCTGTGGCAGAAACCAGCTCTCCCTCTTCCCTGACACCTATCTTGGTCACAACCTCACCTGCTGCCACTTCCACACTACAAGGGCAAAGTACATCCTCTCCTGCTTCTATGACTTCAGTTCTCACCTCTGGACTGATGAAGACCACAGATAAATTGAACACGATCGTGGAACCCGTGACCATTTCACCTCAAACTTTGAACAACACATCAAGTGAGATACTGGCCACTTTGGAAGCCACCACAGATATAGAGAAAATTCATCCTTCCATAAACAAAGCAGTGACCAATATGGAGACCACCAATTCAGCACATGAATTGCATTCCACTCTCCCAGCCAGCTCAGAACCATCTACAAGCACATCTCCAGTGGTTCCTGCCTCCACCATGGAGGATGCTCTTGTTTCTACATCAACATCTGATTCTGAGACCACAAACATATATGGAGAGCCAACATCCTTTCTGACTCCTGGACGAGGAGAGAGCAGCACCACCCAGGAGTCAAACATCATCCTCTCCAGTGTGTCTATGGGAGCTGCTACTGAAGCCTCCAAAATGGAAGTCTCCTCTTTTGACGCAACGTTTATACCAACTCATGCTCAGACTGAATCAACATCCTCTTGGACTCCTGGATTAAAGGACACCAACATGTCTGAGGAGACCAACACTGTGACAGAGGCAAGCACTTTCCTTTCAGAAGTACCCACTACTGCTACTACTGAGGTCTCCAGCACAGAAGTTATCACCTCTAGCAGAACATCCGTCTCAGGGCCCGATCATTCCAAAATGTCACCATATATCTCCACAGAAACCATCACCAGCCTCTCCTCTTCTCCTGTTATAACAGGATCCACAGAAATGACCATCACCAACCAAACAGGTCCTATAGGGACTACCTCACAGGCTACCCTTACCCCGGACACATCAAGCACAGCTTCCTGGGAAGGGACTCACCCACCTGTGACTCAGAGATTTTCACACTCAGAGGAAACCACTACTAGGAGCAGAGGTACTATGACTGTGTCATGGCAAAGCCCTCCCTCTGGGGAAGAAACCAGTTCTCCAACTTCGCTGGTGCCTTTACCTGCAATAACCTCATTTTCACCTCTTTATTCCACACTACCAGGAAGTAGCCCTGCTCCTCTCCCTGTGACTTCCCTTCTCCTCTCTGGTGGGATGAAGAACACAGACATATTAGACGCAAGCTCAGAACCTGTGACCAGCTCCTTACCAAGTGCAAGTAGCTTCTCAGGTGAGATACCCACTTCTGACGCCTCGACAAATACAGAGACAATTCACTTTTCAGAGAACACAGCAGAAAACAACAGGCGGACCACCAGTTTTATGCATGAACTACATTCCTATGTCTCAGTCCACTCCCAGCCATCCAGACCCACATCTCCAAAGGTTGCTAGATCTATGATGGAGGACACTATTGTTTCCACATCAACACTTGGTTTTTCTGAGACTACAAATATTGACAGAGAGTCAACATCCTCCTTGACTCCTGAATTGATAGAGAACACCACCTTCCTGGTGATGAACTCAACTACAGAGTCAAACATTGTTTTCTCCAGTGTGTCCATGGGTGCTGCTACTGAGGTCTCTGGGACAGAAGTCCCCTATTCTGATCCTACATCCATGCCAGCTTCTGCTCAGTCAACAAAGTCCTCAGACATTTCACCTGAAGCCAGTAGTAGACATTCTAACTCTTCTCCCTTGACAATATCTACACACAAGACCATCACCACAGAAACAGGTCCTTCTGGGGTGACATCTCTTGGCCAATTGACCTTGCAAACATCAACCATAACCATTCCAGCAGGGATTCCATCAGCTGGAACTCAGGATTTTGTAGATTCAGAAACAACCACTGTCATGAACAATGATCTCAATGATGTGTCGAAGACAAGCCCTTTCTCCGCAGAAGCCAACCCTCTCTCTTCTCAGGCACCTATCCTTGTGACAACCTCACCTTCTCCTGTGACTTCCACAGTGCAAGTGCACACTACCTCTTCTCCTGTTTCTGTGACCTCAGTACTCACCTCTCCACTGGTGAAGATCACAGACATGGACACAAGCTTAGAACCTGTGACCCGTTCACCTCAAAGTTTAAGCAACACCTCAGCCACTTCAGAAGCCACCACAGATACACACACAATGCATCATTCTATAAACAGAGCAGTGACCAATGTGGGGACGACCAGTTCACCACATGAATTCCATCTTACTGTCTCACCTGACTCAGAGCCATATAAAACCACATCTCCAGTAGTTATCACTTCCATCATGGAGGATTCAATAGTTTCCACGTCAACGTCTAGATCCTCCGAGATGACAAAGATTGAGTCTGAGACAACTTCCTCCCTGACCTTTAGAAGGAGGGAGACCAGCACCTCCCAGAACATCAGCTCATCCTCAGACACAAGCACTGTGTTTGATGAAGCACTCACTGCTGCTCCTACTGAGGTGTCCAGAACAGAAGTCACCTCCTCCAGCAGGACATCCATCCAAGGCACTGAAAAGTCCACAGTGTCACCAGACACCTCCACAGGATCTGTCACCATGCTCTCTACCTTTGCTGGCATGACAGAATCTGAAGAAATGACCATCGCCACCCAAACAGGTCTTCCTGGGGCTACATCACAGGGTACCCTTACCTGGGACACATCAATAACAACCTCACAGGCAGGGACCCACTCAGCTATGACTCATGGGTTTTCACAATTAGATGTGTTCACTCTTACGAACAGAATTCCTGAAGAGGTATCAGGGACAAGCCCACCCTCTGTGGAAAAAACCAGTTCTCCCTCTTCCCTTCTATCATCACCAGCAATAACCTCACCTTCGCCTATTCCAACTATATTGCAAGAAAGTAAGCCCTCTTCTCCTGTTCATCTGACTTCACTCCCCATCTCTGGCCTGGTGAAGACCGCAGATACGCCGGCATCTGTGGCCAGTTTACCTCCAAATTTGGGCAGCACCTCAGATAAGATACCGACTACTTCTGAAGACATTAAAAATACAGAGAAAACGTATCCTTCCACAAACATAGCAGTAAGCAAGGTGGAGACCACGACATCTGAAGAGGAATCTTATTCATCTGTCCCAGCCTACTCAGAACCACCCAAAGTCACCTCTCCAATGGTTACCTCTTTTACCATAAGGGACACCATTGTTTCCACATCCATGCCTGGATCCTCTGAGATTACAAGGTTTGAGACGGAGTCAACATCCTCCCTGGCCCATGAGCTGAAGGATACCAACTCCTCCCAGAAGCCCATCTTATCCACCGAGAAAAGTGCTGTCCTTTACAAAGTGACCACTGGTGCTACACCTGAGAATTCTAGGACAGAAGCTGCCTCTTCTAGAAGAACATCCTTTCCGAGCCCTGATCATTCCATGTCACCAGACATCTCCACTGAAGTGATCTCCAGGCTGCCTATCTCCCCTGGAATTACAGAATCTGCAAAAATGACCATCATCACTCAATCAGGCCCTCCTCTTGGATCTACATCACAGGGCATATTTATCTTGGACACACCAACTATACCCTCCAGGGCAGAAACACACTCAGTTGTCACTCAGGAATTTCCACACTCAGAGATGAACACTCTCATGAACAAGGATCCTGAGATTCTATCACAGACAGTCCCTCCTTCTATAGAAAAAACAAGCTTCTCCTCTTCCCTGATGTCTTTACCTGCCATGACTTCACCTTCTCCTGTTTCCTCAACATTACCGAAGACCATTCACACCACTCCTTCTCCTATGATTTCACTGCTTACCTCCAGCCTAGTGATGACCATGGACACGTTGGGCACAAGCGCAGAACCTAGAACCAGTTCACCTCCAAGTCTAGGCAGTACCTTACATGAGATACTGATGACAGATGAAGACACCACAGATATGGAAGCCATGCATCTTTTCACAAGCACAGCAGTGACTAAGGTGGACACCACCAGTTCTGAACAGGAGTCACAATCCTCTGTCCTAGCTGACTCAGAAAAACCCAAGGCCACAGCTTCAAAGGTTACCACCTCCACCATGGGGCATACAACCGTTTCCACACCAATGTCTGTTTCCTCTGAAACTACAAAAATTCAGAGAGATTCAACATATTCCTTGACTCCTGGACTAAGGGAGGCCAGGATCTCCCAAAATACCAGCTTTCCCACTGACGCAAGTATAGCTCTTTCACAAGTCTCCACTGGTACTACTGCTGAGGTCTCCAGGACAGAAGTCACCTCCTCTGGTAGAACATCTATTCCTGGCCCTTCTCAGTCCACGATGTTGCCACAAGTATCCACAAGAACAATAACGAGGCTCTTTGCCTCACCCACCATGACAGAATCAGCAGAAATGGCCATCCCCACCCAAACAGGTCCTTCTGGGTCTACATCACAGGATACCCTTACCTTGGGCACATCCACCACAAAGTCCCAGGCGAAGACTAATTCAACTTTGACTCAGAGATTTTCACACTCAGAGATGACCACTCTCATGAGCAGAGGTCCTGGAGATATGTCATGGCAAAGCTCTCCCTTTGTGGAAAAACCCAGCTCTCTTCCTTCCCTGCTCCCTTCCCTGCTGTCTTTACCTGCCACAACCTCACTTCCTCCCGTTTACTCCACATTACCAGTGAATAGCTCCTCCTCTCCTCTTCCTGTGACTTCACTTCTCACCTATGGCCCAGTGATGACCACAGATGTGTTACACACAAACCCAGGACCTGTAACCAGTTCACCTCCAAAGTTGAGCCACACTTCAAATGAGAGATGGACCACTGGCAAGGACACCACAGATACAGAAGCTGTGCATCCTTCCACAAACACAGTAATGTCCAATGTGGAGACCTCCAGCTCCGGACATGAATCCCCTTCCTCTGTCTTAGCTGTCTCAGAGACATCCAAAGCCACAACATCAATGTTTATTACCTCCACCCAGGAAGACACAAGTGTTGCTATATCAACCCCTCTATTCATGGAGACTAGTAGAATTCAGAAAGAGTCAATTTCCTCCCTGGCCCCTAAATTGAGGGAGACCAGCAGCTCTGTAGAGACAAGCTCAGCCACAAAGACAAGTGCTGTCCTTTCTGAAGTGCCCACTGCTGCTACTACGGAGGTCTCCAGAACAGAAGTCACCTCCTCTAGCAGAACTTCCATCTCTGGTCCTGCTGAGTCCACAGTGTTGCCAGAAACATCCACCACAAGAACAATCATTAGGTTCTCTACCTCCCCCATCATGACAGAATCATCAGAAATGCCCATCAAGACCCAGACAGGTCCCCCTGGGTCTACACCAGAGAGTACCCTTAGATTAGACACATCAACCACACCTTCCTTGGTAATAACCCACTCGACTATGACTCAGAGATTTCCACACTCCGAGATAACCACTCTCATGAGTAGAGATCCTGGAGACATGCCATGGCCTAGCTCTCCCCTTGTGGAAGAAACCAGCCCTCCATCTTCCCAGCTGTCTTTACCTGCCATGATCTCACCTTCTCCTGTTTCTTCCACATTACCAGCAAGTAGCCACTCGTCTTCTGCTTCTGTGACTTCACTTCTCATACCAGGTCAAGTGAAGACTACAGAGGTATTAGACACAAGCGCAGAACCTGAAACCAGTTCACCTCCAAGTTTGAGCAGCACCTCAGTTGAAATACTGGCCACCTCTGAAGCCACTACAGAGACAGAGAAAATTTATCCTTTCTCAAACACAGCAGTAACCAAAGTGGGAAACTGCAGTTCTGGACATGCATCCCCTTTCTCTGTCCTAGCTGACTCAGAGACAACCAAAGCCACATCTCCAATCGGTACTGTCTCCATCATGGCGGATACAAGTGTTTCTACATTAACTCCTGCCTTATCTGACGCTAGGAAAATTCATACAGAGCCAGCTTCCTCACTGCCCACCGGATTAAGGGAGACCAGCACCTCCGAAGAGACCAGCTCAGCCACAGAAACAAGCACTGTTCTTTCTGAAGTGTCCACTGGTGCTACCACTGAAGTCTTCAGGACAGAAGCCATCTCCCCTAGCAGAACATCCATCTCAGGCCCTGAACAGTCCACAGTGTCACAAGACATCTCCACAGAAACCATCACCAGGATTTCTACCTCCTCTGTCATGACAGAATCTGCAAAAATGACCATCACAACCCAGACAGGTCCTCCAGGGTCTACACCAGAAAGTACTCTTAATTTGGATACAGCAACCACACCCTCTTGGGTAGGAACCCACTCTACAGTGATTCAGGGATTTCCACACCCAGAGATGACAACTTTCATGAGCAGAAGTCCTGGAGGTGTGTCATGGCCTAGCCCTCCCTTTGAGAAAGAAACCAGCCCTCCATCTTCCCCGCTGTCTTCACCTGCCATGGCCTCACCTCTTCCTGTTTCCACCATATTACCAGCACATATCCCCGCCTCTCCCCTTCCTGTGACTTCACTTCTCACAACTGGCCCAGTGACAACCACAGATGTCTTGGGCATAAGCACAAAACCTAGAACCAGTTCATCTTCAAATTTGAGCAGCACCTCCCATGAGAGACTGACCACTTACAAAGACAGTGCACATACAGAAGCCATCCATCCTTCTACAAACACAGGAGGGACCAATGTGGCAACCACCAGCTCTGGATCTAAATCACAATCCTTTGTCCTAGCTGACTCAGAGACATCCAAAGCCTCATCTCCAATGGATACCACGTCCACCATGGGGGATGCAAGTATTCTCACATCAACTCCTGCCCTCCTCGACACTAGAAGGATTCAGACAGAGCCAACATCCTTCCTGACCTCTGGATTGAGGGAGACCAGCAGCTCTGAAGGGACCAGCTCAGGCACAAAGATGAGCACTATCCTTTCTAAAGTGCCCACTGGTACTACTACTGAGATCTCCAAGGAAGATGTTACCTCCATCCCAGGTCCCACTCAATCCACAGTATCACCAGACATCCCCACAGGAACCACCATCAGCTGGTTCTCTATATCCCCTGTCATGACAGAATCAGCAGGAATAACCATGACCACCCACACAAGTCCTTTAGGGGCTATAACACAAGGCACCAATACTTTGGACACATCAAGCACAACCTCTTTGACAACGACACACTCAACTGTATCTCAAGGATTTTCACACTCACAGATGAGCACTCTTATGAGGAGGGGTCCTGAGGATGTATCGTGGATGATCTCTCCCCTTCTGGAAAAAACTAGCTCTTCCTCTTCTCCAATATCTTCACCAGGCACAACTTCACCTTCTCCTGTTTCCTCCACAATACCAGAGAGCATCCCCTCCTCTCCTCTTCCTATGACTTCACTCTTCACATCTGGCCTGAAAAAAACTACAGATATGTTGCACAAAATCTCAGAACCTGTAACCAACTTACCTGCAAATTTGAGCAGCACCTCAGTTGAAATACTGGCCACTTCTGAAGTCACCACAGATACAGGGAAAATTCATTCTTCTTCAAAGAGAGCAGTGACTGATGTGGGAACTTCCAGTTCTGGACATGAATCCCCTTCCTCTGTCCTAGCTGACTCACAGACATCCAAAGCCACATATCCAATGGTTATCACTTCCACCATGGAGAATATAAGGGCCTCCACATCAATTCCTGGCTTTTTCAGAACTAGCAGAGTTCAGACAGAACCTACATCCTCCCTGACCCTTGGACTGAGGGAGACCAGCAGCTCTGAGGGGACCAGCTCAGCCACAGAGATAAGCAGTGTCCTTTCTGGAGTGCCCACTGGTGCCACTTCTGAGGTCTCCAGGACAAAAATCACCTCCTCTAGCAGAACATACATCTCAGGCCCTGCTCAGCTCACAGTGTCACCAGACACCTCCACAAAAACCATCACTAGACTCCTTACCTCCCCCATGGTGACAGAATCAGCAGAAATGACTATCAGGACACAAACAGATCCTCCTGGGTCTGCACCAGAGAGTCCTCTTACTGTGGGCATATCAACAACACCCTACTTGGTAGAAACCCACTCAACTATGATTCAGGGGTTTCCACACTCAGAGATGACCACCCTTGTGAGCACAGGCCCTGGCAATGTGTTACGGCCTAGTCAACCCCCTGTGGAAGAAACCACCTCTGCCTCTTCCCTGCTGTCTTTACCTGCCACAACTGCACCTTCTCCTGTCTCCTCTACATTAGCGAAGGGTTTCCCTTCCTCTTCTCTTCCTGTGACTTATCTTGTCACCCCTGGCCTGGTGATAACCACAGACATGACTGGCATAAGCAGAGAACCTGGAAACAGTTCCACTTCAAAATTGAGCAGCACCTCCCATGAAAGACTGACCACTTTGGAAGACACTGTAGATACAGAAGCCACGCATCCTTCCACACACACAGCAATGACCAACGTGGGGACCTCCAGTTCTGGACATGAATCACAATCTTCTGTCCTAGATGACTCAGAGACACCCAAAGCCACACCTCTGATGGTTACCACCTACACCATGGGGAATACAAGTGTTTCTATATCCACTTCTGACTTCTTTGAGACCAGCAGAATTCAGATAGAACCAACATCCTCCCTGACCCCTGGATTGAGGGAGACCAACAGCTCTGAGGGGATCAGCTCAGCCACAGAGAGAAGCACTGTCCTTTCTGAAGTGCCCAGTGGTGCTCCCACTGAGGCCTTCAGGACAGAAGTCATCTCCTCTAGTGGGACATCCATGTCAGAGCCTGATCAGTCCACAATGTCACCAGACATCACCACTGAAGTGATCACCAGGCTTTCCACCTCTCCCATTATGACAGAATCAGCAGAAAGTCCCACCACTATTCATACAGGTTCTCCTGAGGCTGTATCACAGGGTATCCTCACCTTGAACACCTCAACAACAACCTTTTGGTCAGGGACCCATTCAACTGCATCTTCAGGATTTTCACACTCAGAGGTGACCACTCCTATGAGTAGAACTCCTGGAGATGTGCCATGGCTGAGCCATCCCTCTGTGGAAGAAACCATCTCTATCTCTTCCCTGTTGTCTTCACCTGCCATGACCTCACCGTCTCCTTTTTCCTCCACATTATCAGAGAGCATCCCCTCCTCTCCTCATCCTGTGACTGCACTTCTCACCCCTGGCCCTATGAAGACCATAGACATGTTGGGTACAAGCTCAGAACCTGAAACCAGTTCACCTCCGAATTTGAGCAGCACCTCAGCTGAAATATTAGCCACCTCTGAAGTCACCAAAGATACCGAGAAAATGTATCCATCCTCGAACACAGCAATGACCAATGTAGGAACTTTGGTTTATAAACATCAATCCCCTTCCTCTGTTTTGGCTGACTCAGTGACAACAGAAGCCAAATCTCCAATGGGTACCACCTCCGCTATGGAGAATACAAGTATTTTCACATCAACTCCTGCCTTCCCAGAAACTGTGACGATTCAGACAAAGCCAGCTTCTTCCCTGACCTCTGGATTAAGGGAAATCAGCACTTCTGAAGAGACCAGCTCAGCCACAGAGAGAAGTGCTTTACTTTCTGGAATGCCCACTGGTGCTGCTACTGAGGTGCCAAGGACAGGAGCCATCTCCTCTAGTAGAACATCCTCCCCAGGTCCTGCTCAATCCACAATGTCACCAGACTTCTCCACGGAAACTGTCACTAGAATTTTTACCCCCCTCAACAGGAAAGAATCAACAGAAATGACCATCACCCCCAAAACAGGTTCATCTGGGGCATCCTCACAAGGTACCTTTACCTTGGATGTATCAAGCACAGCCTCCTGGCCAGGAACTCACTCAGCTACAACTCAGAGATCTCCACAATCAGGAGTGACTACTCCTATGAGCAGAGGTTCTGAGGATCTGTCATGGCCAAGCCCCTCATCAGTGGAAAAAACTAGCCGTCCATCTTCCCTGGTGTCTTCACCTGCAGTAACCTCAGCTTCACCACTTTATTCCACACCATCTGGGAGTAGCTATTCCTCTCCTCTCCCGGCAACTTCTTCTTTCACCTCTGACATGATGAAGACTACAGACATGTTGGACAGAAGCTTGGAACCTGTGACCACGTCACCTCTCAGTAT